>MU223271.1:669385-694518 GCA_018584345.1 Thuja plicata
ACACTGGAATGAAGGCCATGCTCGAGAATCTGATTTCTCTGAGCAATTGGCTGGAAAACAATAAAGACAATGCTGATCACCCTGTTTCCTCCCAGCACTCGGGACCTGGAACTCGCACTAGATCTAAAGTGCAGAAGAATGATGATTCGAACCTCCAGAAGCTGAGAGACAATGTGACGACTATGAAGAGTCAGCTGATGGACTCTGAATGCCTTCTGAATTCTTTGCTCTGACTTTGGTGCTGGCGGGTTTCTTCTCTGTTTTCTTTCCAGCTGTTCTTTTGTACTTTTTGTCTTGAATGTAATTGTTGCTAAATCTGGGTTTTGACCCTCTATTGATTGTTCCCATCTTTGGGTCAGTCTGTTGCTTGTGCATCTTTTTTAGCCTTTCCTCTCTTTGTTTTGTTAAAGGGTTTCGGGGTTCCCTTCAAAACCTGCTTTTACCATAATCAAAAAACATTCCTCTCTTTCTCAATTTTAAGCAACAAATGAATAAAAACCCTTCAAGCATTTATTTTGCATTGGCATATTTCTCACCAAGTTGTTTTAATCATATTTTTATTGAGGTGTTTTTGTATTCCAATGTACCATAGGAATTGGGGAAAATAGCCCTTTTACATGATCCCCACTTTCTATTGTACATAAACAACAACACTTAATATTGGATGATTGAGAAAATACAAAGTATGAAAGGAACGAAAGTAAACACAAACCAAATAGCTCCTTTTTTGCAACAATTTTTCCTTTGAATAAAATGGTTGATTATTCAAGGTGAAGTAGTGAAATGGACATGGTTTTGGTGGCATGGTCGAGAGAGATCAAAATTGGCATTATGGTGTTACGAGATGGAGAGAAAATAAATGACATAATGAGTTTGTATAATGAGGAATGATAGACAAAGATTAGATATTTTGTTTAAGATGTGCCAACAATGGTTAATTATCACAATGTGACATTTGTCCACTTTGGAGCAAAGTTGAGTTACACATCATGATGGGAGGACAAACAGTATGAGGAATTTAGAGTTCCATGTGTTTCCTTAAGAGTGAGGCCACACAAAGGGAAGTGATTAATCAAGACACATGATCCTAAAAGAAAGATGTCACTCAAAAAATTTGGTTATTTCCCTAATTTAAATAAATGAAGATGTGCACATATTAGGGAGAATATAATGAGATTGGTTAGGAAGGAGGTTAGCAAGACAAGGTTGGTTAGAGGAAGGGGGTTAGATGGATGATTTAGGTTAGAGTGAGGTTAAAATTAAAAGACATGTGAAGACTTAAATTTATTAGAAGATGGGGTTGTCATTGCACCAAAAGATCAACCTGTCAATGCCCGATACAACCTTCTAGACTTATAGAAGACATAGGAGGTTGTTAAACTATGTCACAAATCCTATGAGGGATGTTGGTGCACTACCAAAAAGCACCCTCCCAGCATTACTCACCATGAAATGCATGGATTCAAACCTGTGACCAAGCTCTAATACCACTTATTAGAAGCTAGGGTTGTCTTTGCACCAAAAGATCAACCTGTCAATGCCTGATACAACTAGTAGACTTATAGAAAACACAAGAGGTTGTTAAACCATGTCACAAATTCTGCGAGGGATGCTAGTGCACTGCCACAAATTTATAGTGAGATTTTTCTACTTATCATAGATTACAAGGTTCTTAACATCCCTCTTGTGTCAATTAAAACTATTTTATCTATCCAGCATCAAATTACATTTGTCCTAATCCAAAAAATGTTGTTATTATCATCATCTTAGGTCAAAGGTCTATCAATCCAATAAAACTAATCATTTAATCAATAAAATCAATTATCCAGATCAAATAAATCTAAATCAAACCAAATACAATCCTTCATCCACACTTGACCTCATTTCATGGATCTACCCATAGTCTACATCCTAGAGATCATCATCACCTACTCTTTGAATTTATCTTGTGTAGAGTTAATCCATCATTTGACAATCCTAATGATTGAGTATATCGCCTTGAGTAACCATCTTATCGCTGCATCCATTAGGCTTTTCAACTCACATTTGAGTATACAGTTATCGAAATCATTCAATCCTTTTTATTAAATTAACCCAATCAAATTATTTAATCCAAACATTAAATTGTAGACATCTAAAATCATCCTTATATTAATTTAATTAATATTCTTGTAACACTTTAGTTGATTTTAATTAATTACCTATATTTGTTATGTTCCTCTATTTTATTTAATTAAATTTATTTAATTAAATATAGTTCATTCTCTATAGTATTTAAATTTATTTTAGATACTATATCCCTCTAATGTATTAAAATTTATTTAATACATGACCCCCATAAATCCCCTTTAAATAAATTTCAAATTTATTTATTCCTCCATATTTCTAATATTCTTCTAAACTAAGATTAAATTCAAATTTAATCTAAGCCTAGCCTAAAGACCTATTAATCCTACCTAGAAACCTATTCTATTCCTACCCTACTCTACCTATCATTATTAATAAACTTACTTCCTCACTTAAACACACACTAATCACACTTAAAATGCGATTCCTACTCCTTTTAACACTAATGGAATGCTCACACATGTGTGAGAAACTCCTCAAAAAAGGAAGCCACCAACTTCCTTTAATGTAGCCACTCTTTTGTCCCCCACTCCATTCCCCAAGAGTTGTTCACACATGTGTGAGCAAATCTTGAGCCACTCAAACCTTAAAGGCCCTTAAAGTCTTGTGTTGACTTTTTCATGGCTTGTCCTCTTTCCCTTGTATCCTCTATGTGGAATCTATGTTGATGCCACATGTGCTCCACCTCATCCAAGCCCTTCCCTTCCCTCCAAAAATCTATAAATAGAGGCTCTTGCCAAGGGAAAATCATCTCTTATTTTGCATTGTTATCATGCTAGTTTAGCTATAGAACTTTTTAAGCATTTTAGCATTTTAGTTCACTTTCATATTTTTAGTTCAAGTTTGAATCTAGATATCACATCTTAGGCATAATGGAATGAATCATAGTTTTTATTTTCAATCATATGTACATCATCTTAGCTTAATCTTGCATTTTCAATCATCGTGAGAGCTTAAGACAAGGTTATCAATACTTGTTCTTGAGTTCATCACTTTTTGATCATTTAGCTTACATTTTGTTTTATCATTAGTGGGATATAGTTATTGTGTTGGGAGAGCACACCCACATTCCTCTCTAAGAGAAAATCAACAAGGCTTGGGTGCATTTGTTTGGCTCATCAGAGGTTATGATGGAAACTCTTATATTTGATCATGCTTTTTGATATATTGATATGGTTTATATGTTCTCACTTTTTCATGTCTTAGGGTGATCCCAATAGGTAGGTTTTTAGCATACACATTTTGGCACACCTGGTGGGACCCACGTCCCTTATTTTCCAAGATTTTTGAAATTTTCACATTTTTTCTGTGATTCTGAAAAAGTGCTTCAAATAGTCATCTCCGCACTAAGATCTCCGTCTACACTTCCAAAATGTCATCTACACAGATTGTCATCTGTGCAGTTCCGTCGTCTATGCTCTCACATCACCGTCTCTTCCTGTCAAAAAGAAATTTACTCTAGATTAAATTTAAAACACTTTTTATCATATTTCACATTTTTTATTCTCGGGTTTCTGACAGGGTATTACTTTTTAAGAGTTAAATGTTGTCAAAATTCATAAAAAGTGTTAATATTTTGCTAGTCAAAGCTTTTTAGGCTAACTCTCTGATTTTGTTATCATTTGTACAGGTACTCTGACATCTCTGTAGATCGGTGTTTGTGCCTAAACATTACTATCTGCATAGGTCTGTATTTCTGAGAAGTAATAAATGCTATTTTTTAAAAAAACTATCATCTGCATAATCAGTCATCTGCGTAGTTTGGTCGTCTATGCTCTGTAACTGCCGTCTACGTAGATTTACTGTATTTTCCTAGCATTTGTTATATTTTTGGGTTTTAATCCTTTCTAAGGTTTTGCAGAATCGTTTCTAAAGACTAAACATCTAGATTACTAATCAATCTTTGTTCAGCCCGCATGTCAAAGACTATCATTTGAAACTACTCACATTGTCTTGCAGGTTGCCTTAATCGAACATCAACCAAACGAACATGCTTGATTAGCATTTTTATTAGGCACATAGATAGCTAAGTGATCTTTTTGTGTGAGTCAAAAAAAGTGTTAGGGGAGTATTCTCTCTTCCTCTTTGGAAGATCAAAAACTTAAACACACTTGTTTGGTCTTAAATAATTAGATCTTTGGGAAAGAACAAGTGTTTGGTGTGTTTGGGAGAAAATGACATTGGGTAGGAAAGTATGATCTTTTCCCCTTGAGGGAAAATTAGAAATATAGACCCCTCTCATCACCAATCCATGATTTTCAAGTTAATCCTTTAGATGGGCCTGCCGGTTGAGGAAAAAATCTCCCAGGAATGACCCACGTGAGAACGAGGTATAAGCCACACCAATCCAACTCACGTTAATCAAATCTACTCTTTGGGGCCAAAGCCTTAGGATTCGGTTGGCATTTGAGATTATACTTGACTCTTGTCTAACATAAGTGTGGCCTAATGGTCTCAATCACATTTACGTGACCACTTTTGTCAAGACGCTCTATGGGGCTATACACCTAAATTGTTCTTGCACAGACATAGAGGATACAATCAAATGAAGACCCTTACTAAACACTCTAGGCATAGAAGCTACTCAGAACACCCCTGAAAGGGGATAATATTTGTACAAGGAAGATAGTAACTTCCCCAAGATCACTCATACATTTGTGCCACCCTGAGCATTTGGAGTCGGCTAATACGACATCATGAATGGAGCCATTTAGTGCTTGGTGACAACTATATTCTAATTATCTCTTATGTGTGTGCCTAAGCTTGCGAGAAATATTTTCATGCTACACCAATTCCTTAGGTAGATTGTGTTTTAAATACTTGAAGAACAATTGACAATCCAAAACATGAACCAAATCCCCCAACAAACAAATTTGTCACACTTGCTTATATCCTTCAAGGTTGATTTGTCCCTTGTCAGATTTTTTTCAAGACACATGCCTGTTATTTTTTGGTTTGACTATGATAAAATTGGTTCTTTCCATTGAACAAATCCATTGAAAAATCAGACAGAAGTCAAAAAAATTTCCAAATCATCAAAACATTGTCTTTCTTGCATACTGTTGTCTCCACTTTGGCATTGTCGTCTGCACAGATCATTGTCTGTGATTTTTCACCATCTATGTTGAATTAAACTATCTATGTCTGAGACTGTCGTCTCTGCCTAAAAATAGAAAGCTTCAAAATTTGTCAGAATTCTTGAAATTTGGTCTTTTATAAGGTCCTAAAATCATTTATCCTGAAACCTTCAGTTTCTCAATCAAAATCAAATTTTTTGCTATAGGACATGACCGATTCCAAGAAACACAAGAAGGTTAAGCTACCAACTCCTCCAGTTTATTGAGAACAGAAAGAAACCACTCCTAAATCCAAGGAATATTAACACATTTCCCAATCAATCAATCAATCATGAAATCGAGTATTACAAGAAAATTGACTCTATCATGTACAACAACAAAGTTTTCAACTTCGTGGCCAAGTATCCCATCAACATGCATTTGTTACTCTTGAGCAATACGACTAGATCAACCTCTTGTTTCCAAATCAATCTCTCCTTCTTCCATCATCATCCTACATCATCCTCGAAGCATTAGATCAAACCCTTTTGGACTTCAAATCAAAATCAAATCAATCCTTTCTTAGGTTGGATGACTTTAATCAAAAGTATTGTAAGCTGTTGACGGGACTTTGTGACCGAGTCCACCAACAAAGGTAAATTGTCACCAGGTACCGGGGTACCAGCCAACTTTTCCTATAAAGGTTGTCAGGGGAAATGAGATTCCCCAGGCCTCCAAGCATGTGAGAGTCAGGTCTCAATGGTGCGGGGCTCGGTTGGGAGATGTGACTATTTTTTTCAGGGGGATAGCTGGTTATCTTCAACTCGTATTCTCCGGGGATTCAAGTAAGTGGGGTTTCTTGCAAGTGCACACTCATTTAACAAATAAACTTTAAAAGATACTGTAGAGTTAGAAATATTTCATCTACCTATAGTTATACTGAACATTCAAGACATCAACAATGCTCTAACGCACTACACTAAATACCAAAGAAATATACAACCATCAGTTCATATTTTATCAGTAGCAAAGGAAAGGAGGTCATCAATCTACTTTAGTATCAGAGCAAAGGGCATGAAGAACACAAATCATAAAATACCGTTAACCCAAAAGACAGAATGCTAAAATCATCATCGAGAGAATTCTTCCTTCTTCATTAACATCTTTTCTAGCAAGCACTGGTGCGTAGTACAATGGTGGCTCCAAGAGAGCATTCAACTACTGAAAGCTTAGAAACAATGGAGCATTGAGCTCTGCAACTAAGAATTGAGAAAACCCAATTTCTATTAAATATGGACTGCAAAATCATCAATTTTGCCGACCCTTGGAATGAGGTTAGACTTATTATTTATACACATCATTTGACCTAAAAATAACCTAACTTATTTACACTTTTACAATATAATATTATTTTTTGGTTGTCAGTACTACTTGCACCACGATACAAAATACCTCGAGACGGAGAAGTTCTGACATGTCAGAAGAATAAGACAAGAAAAGTGGAGTGGAAGAATCAACCTCAAGAAGAGAGCCGAGATGAGAGAGAAGAAATCTGATCCCCTGGGGATTGAGGCTACATGCCTCATAAATGGGAAAGTGGCACCCTGTCTCTGATACGCTAGGTGTAACGTTAAAGCAGCGCCTTGGGAAGACCACTATTAGAAAACCTCTTGTCGATCTAATGTGCCTTGTTGCGGTTACCCACCCTCGGACAACCTTTATTAACTACCTTGAAAGTGATCCGTTGGCCTCAAGAATCGGGACACGGGTCACTCTAAGAATACAAAAATGAAGGATCCAAAATTCCAGGGTCTGGGAACCTACGTTCCAAAAGAATGAATGAATACAAAAACACATTTTCCATTGAACATCTCCATAATCTGGGGGGATTTATCGCTCCTTATGATTTTTCCCAAGCCTCTAACACTTGGCCTATGCTTTCTTCATCAACATCTTTGATGCTATCCCACCAGCTGTGAACAACCTCGACTGCTTCTTCAATGTCCACGGCCCCATTTTAGAATTCATCCACCATCTTGATGGAATCGTGTGATCGGATCATCATCTTGGACAATCTGGATAGCCTATCCTAGTCAAAATCTCTGGCGGGAAGATACAGGGACTCCATCTGCTCATCAAACTTTTTTGAGGACATAGTCCTCCAGGGTACATGTGCCGGTGGTGAAGGGATTGACTTGCGATACCCCAGCCAAAAATGTTTCAAATGAGCCCAAGGGATATTGGGCTACTATCACCTTCTCTTTCAAGGCCTTAACTAGTTCCTTGCACACCTCAATCTTGAGGACAAGTCTGGAGTACTAGGCCTGGAGGGAATCATATGATTTGTCTCCCAAAATTTTGGACTCTGTGATGACTTCTTCGCTGATGTTGCGGATCTCTTCTAGCCCGGCCTTCCATTTTTCATACTTGGCTAGATCTTGCTCCCATATAATAGCGGAGCCCTTTGCCTGGTTGAGGAGAGAACTGACCCAGTAAAGGTCTGGGAGGGACGCCACCAAAAATTGTCTCATTGCGGTCACCTACTCAGTGATCCACCGATCCACAACTTGTCCTTTCTTTTTCATGATCCGTAGAGAGTCCACATCACCCTGTGCAAGCAGCAATCTGGAGGAAGGGGTTCTAGGGTGGACTTTGGCTAAAGGCTATGTTAGTTCTGCCAAAAGAACAAGGAGATTGGCATTTATTTCTCTTTCCTCTTGCAGCTTCTGGCCTTGTTTGAGGTATCTGGCCTCTATTGCCTTGGTAGCTTCTTTTAGTAAGTCTAGTTCACCTTGTTTATCTCTCCTCCCCAATTCTACTTCTGCTATGTTGTAATCTGCAAGCCTTACAACCACTGCATCTACATCAAGAGGGGGTGTTGTGATGGTCGCAACTGTAATACCGATGGGACCAGTCTAGAGAGTATAGACTGCCCGCACTTTCTTGGGCTTCTTAGCCTCTTTATTCCTGGCCATCATTTCAGCCAACAAGAGTGGAGTGCTTGTGGCCACCGTCGGGGCTTTCCTCTTCTTGGATTCCACCAACAATTGGGGTGGCTGGGGTAGCTTTGTTATCAAGACCTATTCATTAGGATTCCTTTCAGAATCTGGCAGCACGTTCCCAGAGTGTATGTTATGTTCGGGCTCTTTATCCACCTCTTGTTTCAGTTCCTCCTATTCTTGTTCCTTTTCAGTTTCCTATTCTTCAAAACCCTCAAATTTTTCTGCCATACTAGCATCTTCTATTGTACTATCCAGAGCCTTTTCTCTAGTCTCAATCTCTTCCATATTTTCAGGGACTTTGTCCCTCCCGGTGCCAGTTGTTTCTTCATTTTCTTTATCCGGGACTTCCTGGTCTGTTTGCTGCTATTGCTCCTGGGCTACATTGGCTTCATCTATTGGAGCATTCTTCTCCACTAGAACATCCTCTGGAGGTGGGTTAGGTCTCTGGCCAAAATTTATCAAGGCAGCCGCCATTACTACCTCACTGAATGTGCTCCGGGACACCTGATCACCCGGAGTTACCAAAGGCATTTGGAGCATGATGATTGAGGGTATGGTTGATCCCAGAAGTCTGAGTTCCCCAATCATTGATAGCTCATCTATGTGTTAACTTGGTGTGTTCTCAATCTCTTGGACCAACATTCTCTCCTGCTCAGGTTCCATTTATACCTCTTCCTGAGCCTCTTTCTCTGATGTATCTTTCTCTTCTAGATTTCTTTCTCTATGGGGGTCTCTTCCTTGTCCTGAGCTGCAATTTCTTCCACCGCATGACCTATGCCCTGTTGAATCTCTAGGAGCTCCTCCACCAAGAAGGTGTCATCAAAATCCTCATGTGGGGGTGAGGAGTCTTAAATATCTTCTAGTTTAGGAGAGTCCAAACTTACATCTACTGAGGACATCTGTGGCATACCGGGGGTGGTGGCTGCACTTGGTGTGGGGGTCACCATTGTTTTTCTTCTTTTTTATAAGTGAATCCCCGATATCTAGAATGCTAGTAGACTCTGCCTCAACGAAAGTCTATCTACTCATCATGGCTTCCAACGACGGGGATCCCTCTAGGTGAGTGGATGCCACTGGAGCTACAAGAAGTCTAGAGGATACCTGCATACTTAGTTGTTGACTAGTCAGATTTGCCGACTCCATTTTTTGATGTAGTTGAGCCATCAGAAGGGTAGGGATTTGGGAAGATGACTTGGGAACCAAGGCACCCTCTTTCTCTTTCCCTATACTTGTGCTTGCTTCAACAGCCATGGAAGATGAAGAAGGTCCAGCACCGGCTAAAGAGGGAATGGTCTTCTTGACTGTTGAATTCTTTTAGGTGCTTTTGGGACACACCCGGGTAAAGTACTAGTAACTTGCCTCTATAATGGGGTGGCATACCCCTTCAATTGTTAGATCCTCTAGGGTGGCCCAATCTACTAGAGGGAGATCTAGTTTGTTCAGTCCCTATTCTTTATATGCTGGATCTTCCAACGGCCCGTAATCTTTGAAACCCTTTGGAAAAATCTGAAGGTCAGGAATTTTCATGAGCCCTTTGCTCATCCTTGTATTCTGTCAGGCATGGAGATCAAAAATATCCTGGCAGTCTACCCAGAAGTCTTTAATATCCTCTTCATGCAGTTCAGATGCCTGAGGTAGTGTCGTGGTAATCTTTCTGTGGGGATCATAATTCTTCTGGGCATGGTGGAATTTCACCAGCCCCAAGCTCTTTAGTTCATTATCTGCCTCTTGGGCTGCGGTGAGGTTGCATGTATAATTCCCACAAGAGAATGGGAATGGAATGTTGATGACCTTCTTCAAGGTGAAGAAGGCATGCAGATCCATCATCTGCTAGCAGAACTCTAAGAGAATAATTCTATCCCCACAATACAGGGGAAGAAGGTAGGGCTTCCCATTGAAGCCTGTCACCCGAATGTAGGTGTGATGCCAGAACTGAATAAAATACTGGTTGTAGGAGCTGACCAAGGTCATCGTCACCTGTAAGAGGTGGTACCCAGAATCCTGAGTAAATGTTAGAATGTTGTTGTAAATGAAAGCATCATTTACCTGGTATAAATTTTGGAAACTAATTTCCCATTGTACTTGGGGATAATGATCCCACGGTGTCATTTGGCGTGGCCCATTTCCAAGCTCTTCGACTGTGCCCAACCCTAGAAAAGATGGTCTTTGCCATGCTAGGGCCCACAACACATATGAAGTCATATAAAATTGAGAGATTTGGGCAATGGTCCTCATCTGTGTATCCACATGGTTGGCTGTGATAGCCACCCAGTTGAAGGTCCGGTTGTGGGTTGTGATGTAGTATAGAAAATAGTACACCCACGCTGAGAATTCTGAGGCGTCGAGCAATCCAAAAACCCTACATAAAAATATGATGACTGCTTGAATGGGCTCCTTGAAATCCCCGTGGAGAATATCCAACTTCATTCTCTTATGGTCCCTCTTTGGGGACTTCAACCAATGAGTGTAAGGTACTATCGAGAAATGGCCTTAGCTTCCTAGAATTCCTTTAGTGATTCAGCCCAGGTGATGACAACGGACCCCTTGAGCTGTGTAATTCCCAATCCAGATGCAAAGGTTGCAGCATCCAAGGTAATAATCATAGCTAGGTAGTGTAGCGGCCAAATGAGTAGCCAAAATGTCTCCAATGTTCTTCAAATTGTAAATGGTTTTGATTAGGTCTTGCAATTTTTCATAAGGCCCAGGATCCATTTTCATGATTTCCTGAACCTTGGAGTCCACCTTGGACCCCACAAGACTCCCCCCTTTTGGATACTTGGAGGTTAGGGGTAGCTTCACTAGCATTCTTTCCATCTTTGTCTTTGTAGCTGCCCAGGTGGAAGTGGTGGGTAGCTCCGGGCTATTAGGAGGTGTGAGTACTTTAGACATTCTGTTTGGTTATGTGCAACCTACAAGACTAGAGAACCATTAGGACATATATATATATATAAATAAGTTACAACTCCAGGAGATTCTTCACCACCCTGCACCTATCAAACAAGCATTAGTACATGCATCAAAAGTTCTAGGGTATCTAGAATGAACATGACTTAGTATTCTAGAGCATTTTAACAAGGTGGCAAGAAGAAGTGGAAGACAAGGTTTGCTAAAGGTCCGAATTCTAAACAAACTAGCCATTGTTGATGTGACTGATAATAAGCCATACTTTAGTTGACGTGTATTAGCATGTGGTAGGGTGACAAGCAGCGTTAAGACATTTATGGTGACAAGTGGGCTAACATGATGGAATTAAATTCCAGATGGGACATGGTTTGAATGCCCACTCATGGGAAATTAATCCCACCATTAAGGTGATGAGACAAAGGAGAGAGAAATCTGCCATGGCTCGAACTAGTGAGGTGTTGAGTTTGAACCGTGGTGACTCCATCTCAACGAGCTTGGCCTCATGAAGCAAAAATGTAGGACAGAGCATGAGGAACTCACAAGCTTAGAAGGATATATAGAATATATATATGAAAAAAATAGGAGGGCCGAGGGCCGAAGCATATATACATGTGATATACAGAAATATACACCATTTATAGATTTTTACCTAGATATAAACAATACTAACACATGCACAGAAGCTACCCTAAGACAATATACAAAATGTACACTAATCTATGGCTACACAAAGGGCAGACAACCCTCTGGCAGAGCCAACTCACCAACGGGTGGAAAACTAGAAGCATAAAACGCAAAAAATAGGAACACAAGCCAGAACAAAAAAAAACCAAAACCAAAACCAAAAGAACGAAGGTAGGAAATAGAGGACCTACCTAGAAATCTAAAGAATGGCAAGGAGAGAAGGCACTAGGACCGCTCTGCAACAGCTTCAACCTTCACCAATCACAAACAGTCACAGAAAATCAACTCATAATTATCCACTAAGCTCAGAGTAATTTGCACTTAATCGCACTTTAAATCGCCAAGGAATCACTCTGAAAGCTCTAAGTTTTTTAATCATGGTAACTGTGAAAGTGACATGTAATTTCTATTTATACCCAAGGTAAAAAGCAAGTTACCCTTCTCTCCGTAAAATCTAGAACAGGTAGACCTCTGGACTCCGGGCCCGAGGATTCCGCATGACCATACCCTCTTACAAGAAGAAGACATAGTGATGGAGAATCTCGGAGTCTAGAATCTGGCTCTAAAAGAACAACCAACTCCAAGACCAGGTCCCAGAGACACGAAAGATAAAAGTAGAAAGGAAAACAAACCTCACGGGAAGGAAAACCTGGAGAAGAAAACAACAAAAAAAAAGGACAGAAAACAAGGCAAGAGCGAAAATCGAAAAAGGGGACCCAACATTTTGCACACAAAATGTAGGGATGGGTATGCAGGGCATAAACAATGGTGACTATCTGGGATGAATGCCTTAGCACATTTGAGAACCACAAAATCTCTAGTTAGCAAAACCGGAATCATTCTTTACTCAGAGCATCCTATTTGCAAAGCGTGTAGCATCTGAGAAGATCTGGCTCATACACAATTCAATCCATGGTCTTTCATTAGTTGTGAAGTGTGTGCTTTGGAAGGAAATCAGCTGATAACCTCTAGGACAAGAAGAGAAGAGGCACTAAATATATTAATCCAAAGTCATCAAATTTGCTTATTTCTCCCAGATACCAGAGTTTTCATCCCATCTTTTCTTTTCTTTTTGTTTTATTCTTTTTATAGATGGGAGGGTGGTACTTGTTTCACCATTAAGCCTGAGCTTAGCTCAATTTAATGGTGGTTCTTCTTTCACCCTTCCATCCACCTTAATTTGCTAAATGGGGAAGGAAAATTCTAGACTTGAAAATAATTTTAAAAGTTCAGACTTGGTCTAACAAACCAATGTGACTGATCTACTCTTAGTGTGTCTAATTACTTGTTGCTCTTAATTGTGATTTAACTGATTACCAGACTTTTGGGGATAAATCCGATGAAGACTAATCATATCCTACTGCCAAACTCACATAATAACTCTAGAGACCGGACCAATTCCACCATGCTGACAATAGCTTCTGAATTCAACATAAATATGGAAGGCACCATCCCGGAGACTAGATGTCATGCGAGGCATACCAGCCAACAAAAGGGGAGAAAAACACTAGAAACCAAGAAAAGAAAGAACAAAGCTGAAAGAAAAATAGAAAGGAAAGGGGGCAGTCCCAGAGGACAACTAGAAAAACTATTTACAAGGCAAGGCTCCCTAAATGGGGCACCGAGAATGAAATATTTACAAGCAAGGAGATTTACATATAGTACAATTCTGGACAAATCTACCTCACTCAAAATAATGTTTGAGGAACTATCCATTAATGGGCAATAGGGCAGGTTCCCTGGTCATGGTACTGAGGTGATAGGTATTTCCCCCATAGATTTCTAAGATCAAGTATGATCTGAGCCAGATCCGTTGGAACTTGGTGTGCTTCCCTTTCTTTTCCCAGGCTTTATCCCATAGGAGGACCAAGTCTGAAATCTGAAAAGCCTTATACTGGGCTCTTTGGTCAAACCATCATTTTACCACTACTTGGTGACGTGAAAAATGTTCAATGGCCACGTCTCTTTATTCTTCCATCCACACCAGATTTAGGAGCTGAACCTCCATGATGTTATCCTGGTTGTTGAATTCCTACATGAACTATAAAACTAGGATTTGTAAGTTGATTGGGAACATTGGGTTCTGGATTTAAACATGATGGAATGGGGATCTCCCCAAGGTGGCCTTAATTCAGATGCAATCCACCTAGAGGATGAATCTAAGATTTTGGTGCGAGTCCTGGGGATTTTTCTCTAGCAGGTGTTTGATCACTTCAAGCAATTTTTTGTTAGTTGATTCAACAACACCATTCCCTTGGGGGTCATAGTTGCTGGAAAACTTTAGAGTGATCTTTGTATCATAGGTCCATTCAAGTAATTATGCTGAAGAAAATGTCATACCATTGTCACACACTATAGAAAATGGCATTCTAAATCTTGTGACGATGTTTTCTTCCAGGAATTTGATAACTACATCTGTCATGTTATTTTTACAAGGTATGGCTTCAGACCACCAGGTGCAATAGTCAGTAGAAGTTAGGATGTACTGGTGGTTGGCAGATGAGTTGGGGTTGATCTCCCTAATAAAGTCAAATGCCCATTGGGCAAAGGGTCTAGCTTCGAAAACTCGCTGCAAAGGCATAGCCAAGTTTGGCAAGTATGGCACTTCCGGACATGAGTGTAGACATCTTCAAAGATACAAGGCCAATAGTATCTAGCCTGAAGGATCTGATGAGCAGTGGCATCAACTTAGCCATGCCTGGTTCCAAACTACCCATGGAATTCTTTGATTATTTTTGTAGCTTGAACCCTATCAATACACTGGAGGTACACTCCCTCGTAATTTTTGTAGAAAAGCGTGGAGTTTTTTATCATGAAGTGTGCACTTTTCAACCATAGGGTGTGATGTTTGTTTGGAGGCAACCCCTCTGGGCACCTATTATTTAACAACAAGTACACTAGATCTATGTACCATGGGTCTTGAGTGATGGACTCCTCCATATATGTCTGACATTGGATGCAGGCAGTCTCTTCTGCCATTGCTCTACTTAGTCCTTTGCCTCAGACTATTTTCATGGGCTACATCTCTAAGTCATATTCCTGGAGGATGGCCATCCATTTCCCCCATCTCTCACCCAATTCACTCTGCATCAGCAGAGACTTTACCACTTGTTCTGGGATGATAACATGCACCTTGCTCCAGAGAATATAATGCTGGAATTTTTTCATGGTACAAACAAGAGAAAAGGCCTACTTTTCCAATGATGAATACAGGACTTTAGCATTCTTAAAGGGGGATCTCATGAAAGATATTGGTCATTCTTCCCCTTTGACCTTTTGGGTCAATACTACCATGGTAGAATGTGGTGAAGCAAAGGAATAAATATAGAAAGGGAGGGAGTAGTCTGGACTAGCTAGAACTGGTGCCTCTGTAATCATCTACTTGATTTGGGAGAATGCCCACTTTGCTTCAAGACTCCACTCAATTTTGGTATCCTTCTTCATCATTTCATTGAGTGGTTTTATGGTCTCGGTGAATCCAGTGATAAACCGCCAGACAAAGTTGATCTTTTCAAAGAAAGGCCTCATTTCCTTCTTGCTACCGGGCATTTGCAAGTTTAGCAACTCCTCAACTCTCTTAGGGTCAATGGATATACCCTTCTTGGAGACAATATGCCTAAGCAACTTCCCTTTAGTGACCCTGAATATGCATTTCTTAGGGTTGAGGTATATTCCATACTGGCGACATCTCTCACAAATCTGGGTGAGGTGGGTAGAATGATCATGCCTGTCCTGGGAAAAGACAGTTAAATCATCCATGTAGATGATTATGCACTAGTTCATGAGGCCCTCGAACGCAATGTCCATGGCCTTCTAAAATGTTGCCCCTCTATTAATCAAGCCAAAGGGCATTCTCCAGTAGGAAAACATTCCCCACTTGGTGGTGAATGTCATTTTATCTCTATCTTCAAATTTAACCATGACTTGGTTATATCCGGAGTACTCATCCAAGAAAGACATCATTTGGGATCTATTCACTATTTGCCATACCTCATCCAATGAAGGGAGAGGGTGATTATCTTTCTTGGAGACCTTGTTCAAATTTTAGAAATCCACGCAAAGGTGAATCTTGCCACTTTTCTTCCTCATAGGGACTAGGTTGGCAACCCACGTAGTATGCCAGATTGGAAATATTATCTGGGCTGACAGTAGTTTTTGTACCTTTTGATGAATCAGAGGCTCGATCAATGGGTTGACAGGTCATTGCTTTTGCTAAAAAGGCTTTGCATCAGGTTTGAGTGGGATAGTATGAGTCATAATTGATGTGTTGTAGGTCTTCAAATCCTCATACCCCCACACGATCACATCTATGTATTCTTGGAGAAACACAAGAATATTCTCCTTCTCTTCAGGGGAGTAGGATGTGTCGATGTGTATCATTTTCTCTTCACCGGGCTGGCCGATTTTCACTTTCTCAAATTTTCCTCCCTTAGAGGAGGATGATATCTTTTCCCGGCCCTAAGGGTCCAAGTCAAAGATTTTTTCAAGTGCAACCATCCCCTTTAGGATGGTATTGGTTGGTAGGTCCATGATCCCATCACCTTCATCACCTTGCCCAGTGTCATTGTGATCTCTTTCTTCCACTATCTGGTCCTCAAAGATACCAACATTGGACATGAAGGCCAAGATATGTTGATCGTCCTTAAATACCTAAAAATGGGTAAAATTGTCTGGAATGGACGGGGTGGGGATCATCTCAACAGAAAATCTTTGGAGTCATGAGCCGGCCATGGGCTCAAGTGTACTAGAAGAAATAGCAAGGGCATCCGGGACATAATTCCATCTCTAGGGAATAAGATTGATACCGAAGGCATCAAAATCTTCAATAAGGCTCCATGCCCAGTTGTGGTATGCAGCCAACCTCTTATCGTGATAGGTATATTGACTTCAGACCTATTTGACAATCAACTCTGAATCACCTAGGGCTAGAAGGAAAGTGATTCCCTTCCTTAGTGTGAATAGGAGTCCAAGGACCAAAGCCTTGTACTCCATGACATTGTTCATGTAGTTGAACTACAGCTTGTAGGATGTGAGGAAGGATTTCCCCAGTGGGTTGATTATTTCCACTCTGGCCCCACAGCCTTGTTTAGATCAGGACCCATTGAACTTAAGGGTCCACAAGTCATCATTTGTTGTTTGGGGCTAGGAAGACGAAGCGGTATTTGGATTATTTTTGGGAGGGCTGGGAGGGGTTTACTATGGCACTGATGGTACGTGAGTAAGGTTTACCTCCAGAGGGACTGCTAGTTGGGATTCCTGGACAAACAATGTCGAAGAGGCACTATTAGTAGAAGTACTGAGTCCCAAGGAATCGACTGTGTGTTCTTTTCTCCGAAGGGCATCAATGTGCCAAGTGGCGACGGCAAGGCAAGGCTCACACTCTAGGTCCAAATTTTTTTGGTAATGCACCAAACACCAAGTGCCAGACAAGAGTGTGGTAGGGGTTTCTGTTGTACCTAGAGAGTTAACCTCAACCCCAAATTTTTCTTCTAGTTCCTGGGTTCTTTGTAGAACTATAGGATCCTCCCCAAGGGTGAAATCAAATGTTAGGATCTCAAGGGATTGGTACACCCCAGGGGAAGTCTCAGAAAATAAGACCTCATTCACCCTCCCAATTTCAGTGAGGGCCTGTTTCATCTAAGGCTTGCTTTAGACCTAGATCTTGTTAGATTCTCCTTCCCAGGGGAGTCATAAGCGAGAGAAGTCAATCGAAAAGTATCCATTTAGGGACTTAGACCAATTCTGACTTAGTAATGTCTCGTAAGTTTCTAGGATGTCCACCACTTGGATGTTAATTATGTTGGCTATCTTGGGGTCCTAGATAAGTTGAATTTGGAAATTCTTCAATTCACCCACCATCTTCACAACAATTTTATCCAGTTGGATTACTGCACCGTTAGACGAGGTGGGTCAAAATCTGAGCTTCTGGCATATGGATAGGGGCATGATGTTGCCCGAACCCCTGGAATGTACTAGGTAGTTGTGTATGTTTTTCCCTTGTATGTTCAAGCCTATCTAGAGGGGAGGATCTTCAGTATTTCCCTGGAAGATAGCCGTGTTGGCATCCTCAAAAGAGACAGTCTTGGGTGGCTGACTGACAACTTTCAGGTTTGTTGGTTGTATTCTAGGTTTTAGCTCATTTTCCTAAATTTTGTGGTCTTCTCTCTCTATTTTCATGTTTAAAATAGAATTCTCTTAGTCCTTATGCCTTATCCCTATCAATTTTTTTAGGTTTTCAAGTCTGAATCTGTGAGAATGTACAAAAAACCTTGAAACCCTAAGTCTTGATTCAGTGTTCCAAGTTGAAAATAAACCCTAAGGCCTTTTTCTCTTATGTTTCACAGTGACCTTTTTTCTTCACTTAAGTCGTGTGTTATATTCTAATTGCCTAGTCGCATAACCTGAACGACATATTCCCTTTATCTCCCAGACTTGGCGATTAGCCTGTGTCACATAGTCTCATATAAATTTAGAATATTCCTTTGGTATTTCTAGACTTCACAATTTAGTTTGAATTGCGTAGTCACAGGATCAGTAAATAGGGCAGTAGTATAAAGAGGGACCCACAGATAGGTCAGGAGGTCACAAGAAATTATCAACAGCTAAGGGTTTATTTTGAGACATCGCGATCTCTTTATGTCATGAAATTGCTAAATGGGTCTAAGGTTAAGTATGTTGTGAAAGCTTTAGTCACACAGTCTCCAGAAAAGATGCCAGTTAAGTTAAAGTTTCTAAGACCTTATGACTAACCATATGTGGTTTTGGAGGTGACTCAGCTTTCATTATGCAATGAGACATGTGTCAGAAGGTAAGTGAATTTCAAAGAATGATCGCGTGATCACCAAAAGGTAAAAACTCATTCAACAACTACGAGACTCACTAAGGGCTTCTGTTTGTCGCAAAGTCTCAAAAGATTTTAAAGGTATAAAGGATTACTTGGCGATTGCGTGACAGCTGTCAGATGAAGCAATTAAAACATCCTACGGTGGTCACCAAGTCTGAGAATAAAAGAGCCCAAAAGGAAAAGTCCTCCCGACTCAGCGGCTAAGGGTATGTTGCAAAGTCATCAGATAAATTAAAGGGCATAGTACCTGTTGCGTTGTCTCAAGAAGTTGTAACATTTAATATTTGTATTCTGCGATCGGGCGACTAAGGGAAGTCGTGCAGTCTGGCAAAGGAAAGAAGACATTTGGTGACTGAGAGATAATTGTAAAAGTTAAAAGTAATAGTTAGTCGCATAGTCTCTGAAAAGGATGAGGGTTAGTGTTAACCATTGGCGACTTTGATTTCCTCATTATCGTGTGATCGCCAAATGATAAATTTGGTTAACGAAGGTAAGGAAAGTTGTGTAGTCGCTATGTCTCCAGAGAAATCATAGGTTAGAGACTGGTGTCAGCAACAAAGAAATTATATGCATTCGCATGGTCGCCTGATAGAAAATTTTAAGAAAAGGTGGTAGTATCAGATATGATAGGGTGAATCACTCATCA
This sequence comes from Thuja plicata, assembly GCA_018584345.1. Taxonomy (NCBI): domain Eukaryota; kingdom Viridiplantae; phylum Streptophyta; class Pinopsida; order Cupressales; family Cupressaceae; genus Thuja; species Thuja plicata. The sequence goes on from MU223271.1 coordinate 688,649, forward strand.
ACCAATCACAGGCTTAGATTTTGATTACTGTGCAGAAAAGGGTAGCTGAGATGTATGACAGTTAGAAAATCACAAGAAGACATGTTGGTTCATTTGAATTTTGTAAGGTTTTTCTGAGGATTTAGTTTTATGAATTTGATTTCCTGTCATGCTCATCAAACTATGGCTAGGTTTTCAATCAAGTTCACAGTGTGTTGAATTAAAGACAAAATTGATGTTCTCAAAATCATGAGCAGTGTACTTCGAATGATTACTATAAGGAGTTGATTGTGTATTCATTTGCATTCATCTTGCTTTTAGAATTCCAAAATGAGAAGAGCTAAGTATTCTGACAGAGAGAAAATTCAGAGGATTGCAGGGTTTTCTATTGCTTGAAGCTCATTATTTCTAGAGAATTGTGCACAGGGCAGTAAGTGAATCTCAGAGATAGATTTGTTTCAATATTGGTCAAGAAAAGGAGATTTAAGATGGTAAACATGAGCAGAGCGGTCAGTGTAGCATCAACCAATCATGGAGGTGAAAAGTCAGAGGAGGAGGCAAAGGGAAAAGTAAATTACTCTGATGAATTCCTTAGACTACTTCCTGGCTCAACTTAGAACAAAAGAGAAAATGCCAATGTGCTCATTGATGATTATCGAGATATACGAGATGCTGACACTCCAGGAACAATAGGTTTTTCAAAATTTTAATTACTTTTATAAGAACTCTGATAAGGCTATCCCAGTGTCAAACCCTTGGACCTGTGGCTTAGCTAGATTAATTGTTCCTGATGTCTACGTAGATGTAGACTTGTTCCTAGACCTAGCCAGTCATTATGATGTTTTGTCCAAAACAATCAAAAGGAATGATGGCACTACCCTGCTGATATTAAATAGAAATGCATTCATGCAATCCTTTGGCTTATATAGCACCATGTCTACTAGAATTGACATGACAAAGTAGCAACATAGATATATTTTGAAGCCTGGTATTGCTAGAGGCCAGTTGCAGAAACATATGTTTAAAGAAGTGAGGAAGTATTTATATCCTATGTCTGGGACAAGCCCATATTATTACAAGGATTTACACTTCTACATTAAGTATATTGCCTATGCCCTATGTAGAGTGCTAGGGATAGATGGAGAAGTAGAGAAGATTAATGCTGGCATCTTGATGATTTTGTTGGATTTACAGGAGGTGCACTCCAGTACTAGCTATGATTACATACATCATATCATTGATGAGATGCATGAGGGTTTCATTGCAACTCAGAAAAAGATGAAAGACCCAAAGGAGAAGGAGCCCAAGTTTTTCCATTATTCCATTCTTATGCATCTCCTGTTGTATTTCAATTTTGTGATCATGGATGTGGATAATTTGGACCCACAAAGGTTTTACCAGGAAGGACCAAATCCTATCCAATTTTGGGTGAGGGTTTGGAATTACACGTCTAAGGACTGTGATTATTGTGCTTTTCAGAATTAGATAGTATATCCAATAGTACAGAGTCTAGGAATCAGCAGAGCAAGAATCCCATTGAAGATTATGCAACTGTTGAGGCCATGTGACTACACAGATAAGTGGGAAGGAAAGCATAATTGGGGTGATTTCTTCTTAAGAAGAAAATTATACTATTATCAGAGTATATGGGTGTATTCACCCACCTCATCTTTTACCCTACTATGTACCAGCAAGAGTGGTTGCAATGGATTTTATATGGCAGCTCTTGTTGACATACAATGAGCATTTTGTACCACATAAAAAGGGGACTTTGACCCCTAGGCAATTCAGAATCTTTAACTTTACAATTGGCAAAGGTGTTATTGATGCAGTGGGCCAATGGCTGGAAGGATGCAAAATGGGGGTAGTTATAGATATATTGTCCCAGAAGGTTTCATGGCAGGGGTAAGAAAATTGTATACTCCTACAATCCCCAATACCAATGTTCACTGTGAATGCATAGAAGAAGATGCAACTAGGAACATCTTGGATGAAGATGACATTCAGACAAGGAGATTGAGGATTCAAGAGCTCTTAAATCTTGAAAGACAAATCAAGAGAAATGGGATGGCTTTTGGGGGTTTCTACCCTGATCTCCCATTTTTTGACAAGATTAAGGCTATGATAGACAACTATTATGTGCTTACAGAAAATCTTGAGACTGTTCTTGACAAAAAAGGTTCCCAAGGACCGGATCACTCAAAATCTGAATATAATAGCATTAGTGACAGTGATTATGCACGTCCTACTAGGTATGCTCCACCACAACAAGATATTGCTAAAGTACCATAGTTGCAGGGAACAGAGGGCCACATTGTTGATTTGACAGTGGTGACTCAACCTGATGATGTAGAAGAGCCTACTTCTAAGAGGCATAAATTGGAAATAGGTCAACCTTCAATTGAAGGGAAAAATAAGAAAAGGGATAAGGCTAAAGCCCTAGTACCTGGAAATAGGTTATATGATCATAACCTGAGGAAAGAAATTAGGGAAGGCAAGAAACAACAGGCTGATTTGGAGGATGGGGTTGAATTGCCTCTTAAGGCCCGTGTTGATGAAAGACTAATTCATCAACAGGAATTTTTGAATGATGACAATTTTGTTAAAACTGAGGAGTTTAAAGACTTCCTGAGATGGTACAAGAAAGAGTAGATAAGAGCTCAATTGTTAGTTGATGGTAAGTAGACCATAGCAAATGAGGCATTGGTGGCTTTGCAATCTTATGATCCTGAAGGTGGGGACATTTCACCTAAGGAGGCCAAGAAATTGGTGCTAGGTAGTGGCATATTGTTGGCTAAAAGATGGGATTTGGCATCTGCCTTCATCATTGACCAAATTAGAAAATAGCCAGATCTCAAAATGGCTAGTGAAGTTCAGATGGGAGATGTGATAAAGGGATTTAGGTATAGCCCAAAGTCTCAAGCCTTTGCAATGTAGAGCCTATTCCCAAAGGATCAAAAGCCCCAAGTGGTGAATATCTAGGAAAATATGGTTGGGAGTCAAATGGTGTGGACGATGCAAAATACAGGGGATTTGGAGATATCCCAAATCATGACACACTGGGCTCATTTAAATGAGGAAAAAACTAAACAAAATTCATATAAATGAAGCACATTGTTAGAAGAGACAAGTGCATTGGAAAAAGATAGAGAATTGTGCTGGATACAAGTACACCAGCAAGATCAGGTGATAAAAAGATTAATGAAAGAATTGGAAGAGAATCCTAAGGTGATGTATGTGCCTATGCAACCACAACCCCTTCAAATTGAGGACAAGGCAAAGTCTAAAGAGGTGGTTGAGGAAAAGGTTGAGGGAGAGAAAGGAAATGCAATTGCTTTGAGAGCATTAAAAGGTGTGTTACAACATAGAATTGAAATTCTAAAAGATAAGACTGATGTTGTACTCAATGCCTATAATAAGTTGTCAGTTTGCATATAGAGGTGTTGGGGCATCTGGCTATCTTAAACCCCTATTTTACTAAATGGTCTACTAGGGTGCAATTGTTTGAAAAGCTAGCATCTTTGCAAGCCCTAAGATCAGATTTGCCATAAATAGTGACAGAAGTTGAAGATGAGATCAAAAGGGTTAATATTGCTCTCTCATTCTTTAAGGGAAAATTGAATCAAATTGAGGTAAAATTAAGCCTCTTTTCTGATGAATTTAATAGATTTATTCCTTCCTTAAGAGGAGATTATGATCAAATAAAGGCTTTAGATTCCTGGAGGAATGAATTTGACAGCAAACTACCTAGTGATGAGGCATTTATTTTGGGGACAAATGTGGACATAGATGGATTCAATAAGATATTGGATGAAGCTTTCAAGGAAGAAACTGATATCAACAAGTTTCTAGTAGATGTCGAGAATATCACTGATGCTAAATGGGACGGGGAAAAGGTCCAAATACAGAGTACTCAAGACTTCAATTTTCCATCAGATGATGAAGTGAAAGCATGGGAATTGATGACCATGCCCAAGAGAAAGAAGCCAGCAGTTGAAGAAGAAATCTTGGATGATGAGTAAGGATGAATACTTGGCGCCTCACTATTGAAGATGAAGAGGACAGTTATTGCAAAAGGAGAATGTAGGTGAATATAAAAGCACGGTCATCCAGACTCGACATAACTACTGCCATCTACTATGTATACTATCATATTGAAGTCGCTAGATCGGGAGAAGAACAAAGAATATTTGTTTTCATCTTTTTGACTTGGTCACTCCACCGCTTCTTCTCTCTCTTTATTTTTGTCTCTTCTATAGTTTTAGGGTTAGGTGTTCTGAGACCATTCAAAGCTTGTAGCATCCTTTTGAAAAGGATTCCAAGATGGTTGAAGACCTATATATATATAGAAGAGAGTTGTATTTCAAAAAAGGGGATGAAATATATTGTAAAAATTAGTCTTTCTAAATTTGTGTATGTGTTCTTTCAAGCTTCAAATCTTTTTCATGTATGAAAGAAGGATTACATCAATAAAGTATGGTGCAATTTTATTCTTCTCTACTTTTGTCTCTTTATTTCCTGTGTATGATTTTTTATGCTTAAGATTGTAAGGTACTCTAAAGCATTTTGGTTACAAGGTGACTATTTAATTACTTACAAGTTTCTTTTATGCGAAGAGCTAGGTTTTGTGAGTGGTTTTGGGAAGCATATCAGTATTTAAGGATTTGATATAGTATTTTAGAGGTAATCAAATAATTTGTAAGGCAACTTATCCTAATTGCATGTAGGTTTTAAAGCAGCTTATAGTATTTTGTTTTTATGAGACTTTAAGCTTTTGACTTTGTAACCCAAAGGATAGGCACTAATCTAGGTCTTGGTCTGATAATCTGTCATCATCCAAGTTGTTAAAACCATTTAAAATTATTTCAAACAAATCTATTACTGAAACATATGAGCTGAACTCATCAAGGACTTATATCAGCATGATATTGTCCACTTTATTGATTCTTTAGAGAGTGAATCATTAGGTTATCCCTCCTAAAATCAAAAGGAAGAAGGATGCAAATCCTTGTCTCATTGGTTTATGTTCTCAAAACCATAGCCTGGCTTATAATACTCTATTTCAAACTAATCATTGCAATCTCTAAAGTGTTTTATAAGTTGTCACAGTGAGGTTTTAGGTGCATAACTAGTGAATGAAATAATCCACCGAATACATAGGCTGAAGTATCAGTAATCTTTAAAAGGTAAAACCTGCTTGAGTCTATGGAGCTCAAAAACAAAGAAGGATATTATCCAATCCTTAGAAATTAGCTTTTCTCTTTCCTAAAAGAGGTTGCATTCAAGTATACAAGGTATACTGTCATCATTAGGTAAGTATTGCAAGAAAAAATGCTAACAAATTGGCGACTCTGCTGGGGAGTAGAGAGTTTGAGGTTTTTGCCCATGTATCCAGAAATCTCTGGCATTTACAAATTTTAACTTGTTTACAAACTATACTTGTGGTTATTGTTAAGGCACCCTCTTGATAGGTATTCATCCCATGTTATTGGGTGGCGACTCTAAAAGGAACATCTCTGAGATTAGTGCAAAAGAAATAAATGTCTTACATAATGAATACTAGGTCAAGGGTGAGAACTGATCCTGAAAGGGTACTACATGAGGGAATCCCATCATCCTCAAGGATAGGAGTCTCTTGGAGGAAAAAGATAAATCAATTTAATATGGATAAAACCCCTTTAAAAGATAAAGAGGTTAATATCATGAGAGATATGAATACGGATCAGCATTCTCATGATGGAAATACTTTAGATTATGAGGAAGCTACTGAAAGAGTACTAGAAACACCCATAGTCACTTCTACTTCAAATGAGAGAGAGGAGATTACTACACCTAGTTCAGATTCAGAAGATGCCCCTTCTGATATGCTAGCAAATGAAGAGAAGTTCATT
>MU223271.1:694854-716826 GCA_018584345.1 Thuja plicata
AATGAAGAAAAAGATAGATTTTTTACAATCTTCAAAATATTCTTATACTGGGCCAGAGAATAATACAGCTTTCAAAGGAAAAGCTACTACTTCCAAAGAGGATGATGGTTTTCAAAGGAAACCACTGCATACTAAGAGGTATAAGCAATTTGATTTTGTTGGTATCCCTTGATACCCTAATGCTTTTCCTAAAGATGTGGGTGATATAGGAGAAAAGCTCCCAAAGTTTGCAGGCAATAATGTAATTTCGTGTGAGACACATTTAAGGAAATTCATTGATTTTGTTGATGACTTGAATATCACCCATGAAGATGTATTAATGAAGTTATTTGTTCAGTCCTTAGTTGAGGATGCAAGAGAATGGTTTAGAAGCCTTGCTAATGTCTCTATTGTTTCTATGGATGAGTTGATTGAATTGTTTAAAGATTAGTATGGAGACAAAACAAATAAAGGCTTTTTATTGAATGAGTTCAATAATATCAAGAAAAATTACAATGAAGAGGTTACTGATTTTAACACAAGGTTTCAAAGAGCTATGCACAAACTATTCCAAAAGATAAAGCTAGATGAAGAGGTATGTCTAGAAACTTATTTAAATTCTTTTGATTCCAAGGTGGGATATGCTCTGAGAGATAAAAACCCCAGGACTCTTACTGATGCTTATAAGATAGCTGTCAATATTGAAATGAACAAAAGAGTATCCGGTAAGTTAAACAGAAGGGATGATGCAAGGTTTAGTAAGAGCAACCTGAAAGAGCCAGAATATAAAGAATATAGGGCTCCTCAGAATAATAGACCTTCTTACAATACTACTTACAACCCTTAGAAAAAAATGCAAAATCATCCATATGGAACTCAATTCAAAGATGGAAATCCTGTTATTGCACCTAAAAGGGAAAAAACAGACAATAAGACTCCTAACCCCTTACATAGAAATTCTGTCCATTTCTGCAATGAGGAGACTTGGTGTGAGGCTTGTGATGCCCCTCATAACCCCAAATTTTGTGTTGTCTCTTTGGATTTAAGGGAAAGTGAGGAATAGGAAAGAGATGAGGGGGAACACTGTGATCATAGTATGACCAATGCCTTTTCATGCCATGATGTTGATTCAAACTGTGAGGAGGAAAATCATGATTCCTATGTCTCACAAAAAAGGACTGATAATCATCACCAATAGATCTTATCTGATAGTGAAACTAATGAAACTGATGATAGTATAAGATGTTATGCTCAAGATGGTGAGGATGTTCCACTTATAAGGAAAGCTTCAAATGAAGAGAAGGCTAGAATCACTATAGACTTAGTAAATAAAGTTAGAAGCAATTACCACTTGAGGAACAGGGTGGTAGGTGGTGCTAGTAGCCAACCTTTAGGTGTCTTTATAAAGGAAAATAAGGTAGACACTAAGTATGTTAAGAAAAAAGAAGGACCTAATGAAAGTGTAAATAAACACAAGGTCAAGATTGTTACAAAAGCCATAGAGCCAAATGTAGTTCAAGAGTCAGTTCAAAAGGAACACAATGAGGAAAATGATGTTACTATTGATAAATAAAAGTGTTTAGATATGAGATATACTCCAATAGGTATGGGTCAATGCCTATCCCAGATGACAGTTAAGGTCCCATTTCTAGAAATGATGAGGATCAAGGAACATAAGGAAAAAGTAATGTCATTATTAAATAGTGTACCCACAATAAAGGTTCAGAGTCTAGTGGAGGTTTCTAAGAATCCAACTGCCAATGGAAATGAATTAGAGGTGTTGACATCTAAAATTCCTCAAATATTCTTATATGCAACTTCTTCGCCAAAAGTTGTTGACCCATTTTTTCTCTCATTGATAATTAATGATAAAATGCTCAACAATTGTATGATTGATTCAGGAGCCTCAAATACAGTTATGCCAATTGAAATCATGAAGGAAATGGGGCTACAAGTTGATACACCTCATGGCAGATGTAGAGCCATGGATTCTAGAGAGGTCCCTGTCATTGGTACTATTGAGGTTATTCCTTATAGACTAGCAGTTTGCCTTGATGTAGTGATGACTATGAATGTCCTTGTGGTTGACATACCACCTCATTATGGCATGTTGTTATCAAGGAAATGGAGTGCTTCAATGGGGGGTAGTATACAAAATGATTTATCATATGCTACTTTCAACATTGCTGGAGAGAATGTTAATGTCTTGAGGGAGAGTCAAACTACCCACATGATAGAAAAATATGAGGATACTAATGTAAACTGTTGCATTGACATTGACATGGAAAATTTCAGAATGCAAAAAGATGAACATAAAGATCAAGAAGCTGACCCTTTGAACAGAGAATTAATCTTGCAAGAAGATGGATTATGGAAAATGTACTTTGATGGTGCTTTCTCTAAGGAAGGATCAAGGGCAAGAGTATTGTTGATATCTCCATCAGGTACAATTTTTAAATACTCATTTCTGTTAGACTTCCAATGTACAAACAATACTGTAGAGTATGAGGCTTTATTCTTAGGACTTGAAATAGCTACCAAACATGGTATAAAATTTTTAAAGGTTTATGGTGATTCTGAGTTGGTGGTAGCACCAGTCAGATCTAAATATGCTGTGAAGAATGATATATTGAAAATGTATAAACATGCTATTTGGGATCAACTTGAAATGTTTGATGCTTTTAATATAAATTGGTTAGAAAGGTCAAATAATATTATGGCTGATTTCCTAGAAAATGTGGCTATGAAAAATGATGATTTGACCTTACATGGGGTATCAATAATTGAAGTCAAAACAAGACCAGTTGTTCTAGACAACATATATAACTGGCAAGTGTTCCAAGATGATCAAGATTTTTTAAGGTTCATGCAATGTTTAGGTCATTATGAGAACCAAAGTATAGATTGTGGTTCCTTACTGGAACATGATGATGGAAAAGATTATATCTTTGGAAATGAAGTTGTCCAATTAAGTTCTAATCAGATTCCTAGGGGTTTGGTTGAACTTGAGGCATTGTTTATAAGTCAGAAAAATGATACATAAAAGTAGAGCAATGCCAATATTGAGGATCTAGAAGAAATAAACTTAGGATCTGAAAATAATCCTCAAATAGTTTATATTGGGAAAGGTCTGGATTCTCATGTAAGAATAAATCTGATCAAGCTACTGAGAAAATACAAACATGTCTTTGCTTGGTCGTATGATGACTTGAAAGCATATAGAGAAGACCTTTTTCAACATGAAATCCCTTTGAATTTAGATGTGAAGCCATTCAAACAAAATCAGAGACCTATTAACCCCTTGTTGGCTCCTAAGATGCAGCAAGAGTTGATGAAACTCAAAGATGCTGGGATAATCCAACCCATTAGACATTCAACATGGGTATCAAATCTAGTGCCTGTTAGAAAGAAAAATGGTGACATCAGACTGTGTGTTGATTTCAGAAACCCTAATAGTGCTTCACTAAAAGATAACTATTCATTTCCAAATATGGAAGCAATGTTGCATAAGGTAACTGGTTGTGAATTATTGTCCATGATGGATGGTTTTTTAGGTTACAACCAAGTTTTAGTTAAAGAAACAGAGTAGTATAAAACTGCATTTACTACTCCTTGGTGAACATATGTGTATATCAGAATGCCTTTTGGATTAATAAATGTAGGGGCAACTTTTCAGAGGGCCATGGATGTTGCTTTCAAATAATTCATAGATTTATTTATGGTTATTTATCAAGATGACTTGACTGCATATTCCAAGAAGGCTATTGATCATTGTGACCACCTGGGTAAGATTTTTAACAAAGCATTGGAATATGGGGTTTCACTGAATCCTAAGAAGTGTAACTTTGCAGTCAAAGAAGGAAAGTTGCTGGGACATATAGTGTCCAGGGAAGGGGTAAGGATAGACCCTGAGAGAGTGGAAGCAATTCAAAGAGTAATTGCTCCAAAGAATTTAAAAGGTGTGCAATCCTTTTTAGGAAAGATAAATTTTTTCAGAAGATTTATAGTCAATTTTGCAGAAATTGTTAATCCTATTGTAAAATTGCTAAAAAAAGATGCTAAGTTTGTTTGGAATGAGGAAGCTCAACAAGCATTTGAAATAATTAAAGAGACAGTGCAAGAGGCTCCAGTTTTGAAATCTCCAGATTACACTAAGCCTTTCTCTTTGTTTTCATTTGCCTCATTTCATACTATTGCTGCTATATTACTTCAAAAGGATGAACAAGGATTTGAACATCCCATAAATTTTTATAGTAGATCCTTGCAGGCTATAGAGCTTAACTATGAAATAATGGAAAAGTAGGCTTATGGATTGGTAAAGGCTGTAAAGTCTTTTAAGCCCTACTTGGTTTGTGTCAAGGTGCAGGCCTATGTTCCTCATTCAACAGTAAAAGATATCCTTACATAGTTAGAGGTTACTGGTAAGAGATGTAAGTCGATTACAAGGATTCAACCTTGAAATCAATATCACCAAATTAATAAGAGGACAGGGCTTGGAAAAACTTATGATAGAAGAGAATCTAGATTTAGTACAGCTGAACCAAATAGAAATACATGACCAAGCTATTACCAGTATAGAAAGGCAACCATATTATGCAGATATTGTTTTCTTTCTCAAAAATGCTAAGTGCCCTGGCCATTTGTCTGAAAATCAAAAGAGGAGTTTGAAATTACAAACTCAAAGGTATATCCTGATCTAAGGAGATTTGTTCTGGAAAGATAAAAATGGTATACTATTGTTCTGCTTGACAAACACCAAGCTGAGAAGGTTCTGACTAAAATGCATGAAGGGGAATGTGGAGGTCACTTTTCTGCTAACACCACTACCCATAATATTTTGAGGTTAGGATATTATTGGCCTACCTTGTTCAAAGATACGTATGTTCATGTTAGGAAATGTCAACCATGTCAGAGGTTTTCCAACAAATTGAAATTTGTGGGAGCTGTGTTACTGAATCCAGTGAGCACTGAGGCTCCTTTTGCTATGTGGGGGATTGATTTTATTGGTGAATTTCAAGAGAAATCTAGTACAGCGCATAGCTGGATATTGGTGGCCACTAATTACTTTACTAAATGGATTGAAGCTATCCCTACCAGGAGAGAAACAAGCAAGGTGGTTACTGAGTTTCTCATGGATAACATTTTAACCAGGTTTGGTGTGCCTAGTAAATTAGTAATGGATAATTCCATGAGTTTTAGATTAGAAGAAATGATAAGTTTCTGTGAAAGATATGGGATCATAATATCATACTCATCCCCATATCACCCATAGGCTAATGGACAAGTTGAGTCTAGCAACAAAAGCATATTGAAGATACTGAAGAGGACTCTGGAACAAAATAAGAAAACATGGCACACAAAGTTGAAATTATCTCTTTGGGCTGATAGGATAACACTCAAGAAGGCAACTGGTAAGTCCCCTTTCGAATTGGTATATGTTTTACAAGCAAGGTTTCCAATGAACAATCTACTACCTGTTTACCAATTCATACAAGAAGAACATTTAGATGTCTCTGACCCAATGCAAGAAAGGATGATACAGTTGATAGAATTAGATGAAACAAGGAGAGATAGTCAGAGAGAGAACATAAGGTTACAAAAAAAAATGAAGCATTTGTTTGACAAAAAGGGATACTAACAAAAAGTTTCAGGCTGGTGACTTAGTTCTCCAATGGAATGAAAGGGAAGAAGACAGAGGTAAACACAAAAAATTTGAGTCTTTATGGCTAGAGCCTTATATTATTTCAGAACATTTTGGCAAAGACTCATATTTGTTGAAAAATATGGAGGGACAAAGTTTTGAGTTGCTTGTGCATGGGCAATTTTTGAAGCCTTTCTTTAAGTAAAATTGAAGCAGTGCACAAGTAAGTATGTATCATATGTGTAGTCTTTCCTATTTGTAAGTTCTATAAATATTTCCCTTTCTATTTTTGGTGTTCTACTCCATTTTTTGTGGTGGTCTGCAACCAGAGATTCTATGGTTCTTTGTCATAAACCATGTTTAGCCAATCCTCATCAGAGCCACTATTAGTTGTATTCTAGGTTTTAGCTGGTTTTCCTAAATTTTGTGGTCTTCCCTCTCTGTTTTCATGTTTAAAACATAATTCTTGCAGTCCTTATGCCTTATCCCTGTCGATGTTTTTAGGTTTTCAAGTCTGAATCTGTGAGAATGTGCAAAAAACCTTGAAACCCTAAGTCTTGATTCAGTGTTCCAAGTTGAAAATAAACCCTAAGGACTTTTTCTCTTATGTTTCACAGTTACCTTTTTGCTTCACTTAAGTCATGTGTTATAATCTGATCACCTAGTCACATAACCTGAATGACATATTCCCTTTTTCTCCCAGACTTGGCGATTAGCCTGTGTCACATAGTCTCATATAACTTTAGAATATTCCTTTGGCATTTCATAACTTTGCGATTTAGTTTGAATCACGTAGTCACGGGATCATTAAACAGGCCAGCAGTATATCAAGGGACCCACAGACAGGTCGGGAGGTCACAAGCAATTATCAACAGCTAAGGGTTTATTCTGAGACATCACGATCTCTTTATGTCACGCAATCACTAAATGGGTCTGAGCTTAAGTATGTTGTGAAAGCTTTAGTCGCGCAGTCTCTAGAAAAGATGCTAGTTAAGTTAAAGTTTCTGAGACCTTACGACTAACCATATGCGGTTTGGATAAGGCACAGTCAGGTTGTCGCCATATTTTGGAGGTGACTCAGCTTTCATTATGTGATGAGACATGTGTCAGAAGGTAAGTGAATTTCAAAGAATGATCACGTGATTGCCAAAAGGTAAAAAATCATTTAGCGACTACAAGACTCACTAAGGGCTTCTATTTGTCGCAAAGTCTCAGAAGATTTTAAAGGTATAAAGGATTACTTGGTGATTGCACGACAGCCATCAGATGAAGAAATTAAAAGATCCTACGATGGTCACCAAGTCTAAGAATAAAAGAGCCTAAAAGGAAAAGTCCTCCTGACTCAAGGGCTAAGGGTATGTCGCAAAGTTGTCAGATAAATTAAAGGGCATAGTACCTATCGCATTGTCTCAAGAAGTTGTAACACTTAATATTTGTATTCTATGATCGGGTGACTAAGGGCAGTCATGCAGTCTAGCAAAGGAAAGAAGACCTTTGGCGACTGAGATATAACCGTAAAAGTTAAAAGTAATAGTTAGTCACATAGTCTTCAAAAAGGATGAGGGTTAGTGTTAACCATTGGCAACTTTGATTTCCTCATTGTCGCGTGATCACCAAATGATAACTTTGGTTAACGAAGGTAAGGAAAGTTGTGTAGTCGCTATGTCTCTAGAGAAATCATAGGTTAGAGACTGGGGTTAGTGACAAAGAAATTATATGCAGTCTCATGGTCACCTGATACCAAATTTTAAGAAAAGGCGGCAGTATCAGATATGACAGTGTGAATCACTCATCGACCAATCACAGGATTAGATTTTGATTACTGTGTAGAAAAGGGTAGTTGAGATGTATGATAGTTAGCAAATCATAGGAAGACATGTCGGCTCATTTGAATTTTGTAAGGTTTTTTCAAGGATTCAGCTTTATGATTTTGATTTCCTGTCACGCTCATGGAACTATGGCTAGGTTTTCAATCAAGTTCGCAACGTGTTGAATTAAAGACAGAATTTATGTTCTCAAAATCATGAGCGGTGTACTTCAAATGGTTACTATAAGGAGTTGATTGTGTATTCATTTGCATTCATCTTTCTTTCAGAATTCCAAAATGAGAAGAGCTAAGTATTCTGACAGAGAGAAAATTCAGAGGATTGTAGGGTTTTCTGTTGCTTAAAGCTCATTATTTCCAGAGAATTATGCATAGGGCAGTAAGTGAATCTCAGAGATATATTTGTTTCAATATCCGTCAAGAAAAGGAGATTCAAGCACGGTAAACATGAGCAGAGCGGTCAGTGTAGCATCAACCAGTGGTGGAGGTTAAAAGTCAGAGGATGAGGCAAAGGCAAAAGTAAATTACTCTGATGAATTCCTCAGACTGCTTCTTGGCTCAACTCAGAACAAAAGAGAAAATGCCAATGTGCTCATTGATGATTATTGAGATATACAAGATGATGACACTCCAGGAACAATAGGTTTTTCACTTTTTAATTAATTTTATAAGAATTCTGATAAGGCTATCCCAGTGTCAAACCCTTGGACCTGTGGCTTAGCTAGATTAATTGTTCCTAATGTCTACGTAGATGTAGACTTGTTCCTAGACCTGGCCAGTCATTATGATGTTTTGTCCAAAACAATCAAAAGGAATGATGGCACTGCCCTACTGATATTAAATAGAAACTCATTCATGCAAGCCTTTGGCTTATATAGCACCATGTCTACTAGAATTGACATGACAAAGTAGCAACAAAGATATAGTTTGAAGCCTGGTATTGCTAGAGGCCAGTTGCAGAAACATATGTTGAAAGAAGTGAGGAAGTATTTAGATCCTATGTCTTTGACAAGCCCATATTATTACAAGGATTTACACTTCTACATTAAGTATATTGCCTATGCCCTATGTAGAGTGCTAGGGATAGATGGAGAAGTAGAGAAGATTAATGTTGGCATCTTGATGATGGTGCTGGATTTACAGGAGGTGCACTCCAGTACTAGCTATGATTACATACAGCATATCATTGATGAGATGCATGAGGGTTTCATTGCAACTTAGAAAAAGATGAAAGACCCAAAGGAGAAGGAGCCCAATTTTTTCCATTATTCCATTCTTATGCATCTCCTATTGTGTTTCAATTTTGTGATCATGGATGTGGATAATTTGACCCCATAGAGGTTTTACCAGGAAGGGCCAAATCCTATCCAATTTTGGGTGAGGGTTTTGAATTACACGTCTAAGGACTGTGATTATTGTGCTTTTCAGAATTGGATAGTGTATCCAATAGTACAGAGTCTGGGAATCAGCAAAACAAGAATCTCATTGAAGATTATGCAACAATTGAGGCTATGTGACTACACAGATAAGTGGGAAGGAAAGCATAATTGGGGTGATTTATTCTTGAAAGAAAATTATACCATTATCAGAGTATATGGGTGTATTCACCCACCTCATCTTTTACCCTACTATGTACCAGCAAGAGTGGCTATAATGGATTTTATATGGCAGCTATTGTTGAAATAAAATGAGCATTTTGCGCCACATAAAAAGGGGACTTTGACCCCTAGGCAATTCTGAATCTTTAACTTTACAATTGGCAAAGGTGCTATTGATGCAGTGGGCCAGTGGCTGGAAGGATGAAGAATGGGGGTAGCCCCATATAGATATATTGACCCAGAACATTTCATGGCAGGGGTAAGAAAATTGTATACTCCTACAATCCCCAATACCAATGTTCACTGTGAATGCATAGAAGAAGATGCAATTGGGAACATCTTGGATGAAGATGACATTCAGACAAGGAGATTGAGGATTCAAGAGCTCTTAAATATTGAAAGACAAATCAAGAGAAATGCGATGGCTTTTAGGGGTTTCTACCCTGATCTCCCATATTTTGACAAGATTAAGGCCATGATAGACAACTATTATGTGCTCACAGAACAGCTTGAGACTATTCTTGACAAAAAAGGTGCCCAAGGACCGGATCACTCAGAATCTAAATATAATAGCATTAGTGACAGTGATTATGCACATCCTACTAGGTATTCTCCACCACAACAAGATATTGCTAAAGTACTATAGTTGCAGGGAACAGAGGGCCACATTGTTGATTTGACAGTGGTGACTCAACCTGATGATGTAGAAGAGTCTACTACTAAGAGGCATAAATTGGAAATAGGTCAACCTTCAATTGAAGGGAAAAATAAGAAAAAGGATAAGGCTAAAGCCCTAGTACCTGGCAATAGGTTATATGATCATAACCTGAGGAAAGAAATTAGGGAAGGCAAAAAACAACAGCCTAATTTGGAGGATGAGGTTGAATTGCCTCTTAAGGCCTCTGTTGATGAAAGACTAATTCATCAACAGGAATTTTTGAATGATGACAATTTTGTTAAAATTGAGGAGTTTAAAGACTTCCTGAGATGGTACAAGAAAGAGCAGATAAGAGCTCAACTGACAGTTGATGGTAAGGAGACCATAAAAAATGAGGCATTGGTGGCTTTGTAATCTTATGATTCTGAACATGAGGACATTTCACCTGAGGAGGCCAAGAAATTGGTGCTAGGTAGTGGCATATTGTTGGCTGAAGGATGGGATTTGGAATCTACCTTCATCATTGACCAAATTAGAAAATAGCCAGATCTCAAAATGGCTAGTGAATTTCAGATGGGAGATGTGATAAAGGGATTTGGGTATAGCCCAAAGTCTCAAGCCTTTGCAATGTGGAGCCTGTGCCCAAAGGATCAAAAGCCCCAAGTGGTGAATATCTAGGAAAATATGGTTGGGAGTTAGATGGTGTGGATGATGCAAAATATAGGGGATTTGGAGATATCCCAAATCATGACACACTGGGCTCATTTAAATGAGGACAAAACTAAACAATTATCTGATAAATGCAGCACATTGTTAGAAGAGACAAGTGCATTGGTAAAAGATAGAGAATTGTGTTGGATACAAGTACACCATCAAGATCAGGTGATAAAAATATTAATGAAAGAATTGGAAGAGAAGCCTTAGGTGATGTATGTGCCTATGCAATCACAGCCCCTGCAAATTGAGGACAAGGCAAAGTCTAAAGAGGTGGTTGAGGAAAAGGTTGAGGGAGAGAAACAAAATGCAATTGCTTTGAGAGCATTAAAAGGTGTGTTACAACATAGAATTGAAAGTCTAAAAGATAAGACTGATGTTGTAATCAATGCCTATAATAAGTTGCTAGCTTTGCATACAGAGGTGATGGGGCATTTGGCTATCTTAAACCCCTATTTTACTAAATGGTCTACTAGGGTGCAATTGTTTGAAAAGCTAGCATCTTTGCAAGCCCTAAGATTAGATTTGCCAGAAATAGTGACAGAAGTTGAAGATGAGATCAAAAGGGTTAATATTGCTCTCTCATTCTTTAAGGGAAAATTGAATCAAATTGAGGTAAAATTAAGCCTCTTTTCTGATGACTTTAATAGATTTATTCCTTCCTTAAGAGGAGATTATGATCAAATAAAGTCTTTAGATGCCTGGAGGAATGAATTTGACAGAAAAATGCCTAGTGATGAGGCATTTATTTTGCTGACAGATGTGGACATAGATGGATTCAATAAGATATTGGATGAAGCTTTCAAGGCAGAAACTGATATCAACAAGTTTCTAGTAGATGTCAAGAATATCATTGATGCTAGATGGGACAGGAAAAAGGTCCAAATATAGAGTACTCAAGACTTCAAGTGGCTATTAGATGATGAAGTGAAAGCATGGGAATTGATGACCATGCCCAAGAGAAAGAAGCTAGCAGTTGAAGAAGAAATCTTGGACGATGAGTAAGGATGAATACTTGGCGCCTCACTATTGAAGATGAAGAGGACAGTTATTGCAAAAGGAAAATGTAGGTGAATATAAAAGAACGGTCATCCAGACTAGACATAACTACTACCATCTACTATGTATACTATCGGATTGAAGTCACCAGATTGGGAGAAGAACAAAGAATATCTGTTTTCATCTTTTTGACTTGGTCACTCCACCGCTTCTTCTCTCTCTCTCTTTTTGTCTCTTCTGTAGTTTTAGGGTTAGGTTTTATGAGACCATCCAAAGCTTGTAGCATCCTTTTGAAAAGGATTCCAAGATGGTTGAAGACCTATATATATAGAAGAGAGTTGTATTTCAAAAAAGGGGATGAAATATATTGTAAAAATTAGTCTTTCTAAATTTGTGTCTGTGTTCTTTCAAGCTTCAAAGCTTTTTCATGTATGAAAGAAGGATTACATCAATAAAATACGATGCAATTTTATTATTCTCTATTGTTGTCTCTTTATTTCTTGTGTATGCTTTTTTATGCTTAAGATTATAAGGCACTCTAAAGCATTTTGGTTACAAGGTGAATATTTAATTACTTACAAGTTTCTTTTATGCAAAGAACTAAGTTTTGTGAGTGGTTTTGGGAAGCATATCTTTATTTAAGGATTTGATACAGTATTTTAGAGGTAATCAAATAATTTGTAAGGCAAATTATCCTAATTGCATGTAGGTTGTAAGGCAACTTTCAGTATTTTATTTTTATGAGACTTTAAGCTTTTGACTCTGTAACCCAAAGGATAGGCACTGATCTAGGTCTTGGTCTAATAATCTGTCATCATCCAAGTTGTTAAAACCATTTAAAATTATTTCAAACACATCTATTACTAAAACATATGAGCTGAACTCATCAAGGACTTATATCAGCAGGATATTGTCCACTTTATTGATTCTTTAGAGAGTGAATCATTAGGTTATCCCTCCTAAAATCAAAAGGAAGAAGGATGCAAATCCTTGTCTCATTGGTTTATGTTCTCAAAACCATAGCCTGGCTGATAATACTCTATTTCAAACTAATCATTGCAATCTCTAAAATGTTTTATAAGTTGTCATAGTGAGGTTTTAGGTGCATAATTAGTGAATGAAATAATCCACTGAATATATAGGCCGAAGTATCAGTAATCTTTAAAAGGTAAAACCTGCCTGAGTCTGTGGATCTCAAAAACAAAGAAGGATAGTATTCAATCCTTAGAAATTAGCTTTTATCTTGCCTAAAAGAGGTTGCATTCAAGTATACAAGGTATACTATCATCATTAGGTAAGTATTGCAAGAAAAAATGCTAACAGGGTTTCCCAAGAGCTTCAGAAGAGACTTCTTTTGCTCAAGATAGTTTAGTAAAATCTCCATCAAGGTCATGGAGGTGGTGTTTTGTTTTAATGCCTTTGTGATGTCAAACCTTCCTCCCAGGAATTGGTGGCTTCCCTCGGCCGAGTCCTTTTCTTGGTTAGAGCTAGGACCTTTTGGAGGGACAGACCAATCATTTGTATTGTCCCAGGGAGCAGTGTCCTTAAGAGGTGTGGGCATGTAAACTGGTCCTTTACCATGCTAACTTCGAGTGTTTTAGGGAGCCCTTGGGTTGGTGAAGGCATTAGCCTCAAAGGCCAGAATTGACTCATCAAAGAATCTCTGTAGTTTGAGTTATTCTTCATTTTCTCTGGCAGTCCCAAAAAAGACGGTCTCATAGGTGAATGCACCGTGAGTGGGCTCTTGCACAGGAGGCTCTAGGGGAGTAGGATCAGATGCTTTTTGTCTGTTGAGCTAGGAAATCATGATGAATTTCTCTAGCATGGCACAATTTACCTCATTATGGGAGCCTGTGTCATGCAATCCACACCAATTGGTCATGGGCTTGAAGTCTGTGATTGGCGTGAAATGGGATGGTCCAGCACCACTCTTATTGGTATTTTGGTTTGGAGGGGGACCTTCGGCATTAGCATTATTATTCCATTATTGTTGGTTGGGCCGAGGCTTGTTGTTGAAATTTCTTCCTCTGGCATTGTTGTTTCATTGGCCAAAGAAGATATTCCCTCTCTGGGAATTGACATTCTGGGGTGCATAGGACCCCACCTTTAGTTGACCCATGTCCACAGTCAATGTGGACAACATTCACCAGAGGGATTCAACCTCAAAGGTCAAATAGGTATTCATGTCACAGTGTCATGGTTGTTGTTGTTGGTTCCCTGGGAAAGTGACAGCATTCACCGGAGTCAAGGACGACAATCCTCCAGTCATGGATGACAGGAAGAAAGGCACTCTGAGTGTTTGTGTCTATGGTTGAAGCATTTTCTATGGCTAGTTCCAAGGAAAATATTCCAGACCCAATGTTGTTTTGGTCTGCGATGGATATACATATCAGGCTTGCTGGTCTATCGGTGGTGGTGGGGGATTCATGACCATCACGAGGGCTCCCATTTCTAGATTGGGGTTATATCCCCTAGTGTAAGAAGTTCCACCAGGGATCATGTTGAATGGAGTGCTCTGCCCAATCCCAGCCAGGGATTTGTTAAGGCCACAAGATAGTTTTAAGGCTAGGTTGTAAACCTTCGCCAAAGTATCTCGGTCACCCAGGGTGGTAGTTCTCCAAAGGAGAGTGGCAATGAAGGGGTCCATCATGTTGAGATAGGTCTGGATAGTCACTTCCACAGATGGGATGAAGGGACCCATGCACTATTTCAAGGTGCGTTGGAACTGATGATTGAATACTACAAGGGGTTCATTCAGTTCCTTCCTGATAGAAATGAACTAGCTGTGGGACCATGCTAGGTCCACATGTATGTGGAAGGCAGCTAGGAAGGCATCCTCCATGTCCTACCAACTATTGATGGAGTTGGCATGAAGATTAAGGTACTAGTTTAGTTTGTTTTGTCCCAGGGATAGAGGGAACATCCAGCTCACAATGTCTTGATGTTGGATCCAGTGTTGGTTCATGGCATCTTTTTATGCCTCCGGATTCTCTTCTATGGTTTGTGAGCCTAAGTGCTCATATCGGGGATAAATCTTTTCTGGGTGCGAAGGTAAATTGTTGGTTGCACCTGAAAATGTTCCCATTGGGGACCCGATATTTCCAAAATATGCAGCCATTGGGGGAGTTGGATTTTGACTAAGTTGCACACTAGTTCTGAGGATTTCTTGGGGGACTTGGGTATTTTGTGGTATGCTAGAGCCCCAGACAATGGTGGCTAATTTGGCTTTCAGGGTCTGTTTCTTTTGAGAAGGAGGCTCGAGTTCAACAAACCTTCCAAGGTTGGGAGATGATCTAAGTACTCTTTCAAATATTGCTGGTGAGAATGATACAATCCCACTAAAGGCTTGACTCCTAAAACTATGGGTTGGGGAACCCTCAGGCGGTGTAAAATCTGAATCCTCAGGGGGGACAAGTTCATGCCCTCCTTCTAGCACCAGTTTCTTTTGATAGGACTTTGTGACCGGGTCCGCCAACAGAGGTAAGTTGTCACCGAGTACTGGGGTACCATCCAACTTCACCTGTAAAGGTTGTCCAGGGAAATGAGATTCCCTAGGCCTCCAAGCACATGAGAGTTAGGTCTCAATGGTGCAGGGCTCGGTTGGTAAATGTGACTATTTTCTTTAAGGGGGATAGCTGGTTATCTTCAACTTGTCTTCTCTGGGTATTCAAGTAAGTTGGGTTTCCTGCAAGCACACACTCATTTAACAAATAAGCTTCAAAAGATACAGTAGAGTTAGAAAGATTTCATCTACCTATAGTTATACTGAACATTCAAGACATCAATAGTGCTCTAACACACTACACTAAATACCAAAGAAATATACAACCATCAATTAATATTTTATCAGTAGCAAAGGAAAGGAGGTCATTAATCTACTTTAGTATCAGAGCAAAGGACATGAAGAACACAAAGCATAAAATATCATTAACCCAGAAGATAGAATGCTAACAACATCATCGAAAGAATTCTTCCTTCTTCATTAACATCTTTTCCAGCAAGCACTAGTGCATGGTACAATGGTGACTCCAAGGGAGCATTTAACTACTAAAAGCTTAGAAACTATGGAGCATTGAGCTCTGCAACTAAGAAATAAGAAAACCCAATTTCTATTAACTATGGACTGCAAAATCATCAATTTTGCTGACCCTTGGAATGAGGTTAGACTTATTATTTATACACATCATTTGACCTAAAACTAACCTAACTTATTTACACTTTTACAATATAATATTTTTTTCTGGTGGCCGGTACTACCTACACCACACTACAAAAGACCTCAAGATGGAGAAGGTTAGACATGTCACAAGAATAAGACAAGAAAATAAGAGTGGAAGAATCAACCTCAAGAAGAGAGCTGGGAGGAGAGAGAAGAAATCTAATCCCTTGGGGATCAAGGTTACATGCCTCATAAATGGGAAAGTGGCACCCTGTCTCCGATGCACCAGGTGTAACATTGAAGTGGCACCTTAGGAAGACCATCTGTCATAAAACCTCTTGTCAATCCGATGTGCCTTGTTGTGGTTACCCACCCTCTGACAACCTTTATTAACTACCTTGAAAGTGACCGGTCAGCCTTGAGAACCAGGACACGGGTCACTCTAAGAATACAAAAATGAAGGATCCAAAATTTTGAGATCTAGGAACCCGCGTCCCAAAAGAATGAATGAATACAAAAACACATTTTCCATTGAACATCTCTAGAATCTGGAGTGCTTTATTGCTCCTTATGAATTTTCCCAAGCCTCTAACACTTGGCCTATGCTTTCTTCATCAACATCTTTGATGCTATCCCACCAACTATGAATAGCCTCCACTGCTTCCTCAACATCCCTGGCCCCATACCGAAATTCATCCACCATCTTGATGGCATCGTGTGATCATATCATCATCTTGGACAATTTGGATAGCCTGCCCTAGTCAAAATCTCTGGCAGACAGATACAGGGACTCCATCTGCTCATCAAACTTGCTGAGGACATAGTCCTCTGGGGTACATGTGTCGAAGGTGAAGGGATTGACTTGCGATACCCCATCCACAAATGTTTAAAATAAGCCCAAGGGATATTGGGCTATTTTCACCTTCTCTTCCAGGGCCTTAACTAGTTCCTTGCACACCTCAATCTTGAGGACAAGTTTGGAGTACTAGGTCTAGAGGGAATGATATGATTCATCTCCCAAAATTTTGGACTCTATGGTGACTTCTTCATCGATGTTGCAGATCTCTTCTAGCCCAACCTTCCATTTTTCATACTTGGCTAGATCTTGCTCCCATATAATAGTGGAGCCCTTTGCCTGGTTGAGGAGAGAAATGACCTGGTAAAGGTCTAGGAGGAACACCGCCAAAAATTGTCTCATTGCGGTCACCTGCTTAGTGGCCCACCCATCCACAACTTGTGCTTTCTTTTTCATGATCTGCAAAGATTCCACATCACCCTTTGCAAGTGGCAATTCGGAGGAAGGGGTTTCGAGGTGGTCTTTGGCTAAAGGTTGTCTTAGTTCTGCCAGAAGCGCGAGGAGATTGGCATTTGTTTCTCTTTCCTCTTGCATCTTTTGGCTCTATTTTAGGTATCTAGCCTCTATTGCCTTGGTGGCTTCTTTCAGTAAGTCCAATTCACCCTTTTTATCTCTCCTCCCCAATTCTACTTATACTATGTTGTAATCTTTACACCTTACAGTCGCTGCATCTACATCAAGAGGGGGTGTTGTGATGGTCGCAACTATAATATCGGTGGGACCAATCTGGAGAGTATGGAATACCTGCACTTTCTTGGGCTTCTTAGCCTTTGTATTCCTAGCCATCATTTTGGCCAGCGAGAGTGGAGTGCTTATGGCTACCGCTAGGGCTTTCCTCTTCTTGGATTCCACCAACCATTAGGGCGGCTAGGGCAGCTTTGTTATCAAGACCTACTCATTGGTTTCTCATCTATGTGTTTCCTTGGTGTCTTCTTGATCTCCTAGACCGGTATTTTCTCCTGCTTAGGTTCTATTTTTACCTCTTCCTGATCCTCTTGCTCTGATGTATCTTTTTCTTCTAGGATTTATTTCTCTATGGGAGTCTCTTCCTTGTCCTGAGCTGCAATTTCTTCCACCGCATGACCTATGCCCTATTGAATCTCCAGGAGCTCCTCCACCAAGAAGGTGTCATCAAAATCATTATGTGGGGGCGAGGAGTCTAAAATATCTTCTAGTTCGGGAGAGTCCAAACTTACATCTACTTGGGGCATCTCTGGCATACCAGGGGTGGCGGCTGCACTTGGTGTGGGGGTCACCATTATTTTCTTCTTTCTTATAAGTGAAGCCCTAGTATCCAAAATGCTAGTAGACTCCACCTCAGTGAAAGTATGTCTACTCATCATGGCTTCCAACAACAGGGATCCCACCAGACGAATGGATGCCACTGGAGCTACAAGAAGTCAGGAGGATACCTGCATACTTAGTTGCTGGCTGGTCAGCTTTTTTGACTCCATTTGTTGATGTAGTTGAGCCATCAGAAGGGTAGGGATCTAGGGAGGTGCCTTGGGAACCAGGGCACCCTCTTTCTCTTTCCCTCTACTCATTCTTGCTTCAACAACCGTGACAGATGAAGAAGGTCTGGTGCTAGCTGAAGAGGGAATGGTCTTCTTGGCTGTTGATTTCTTTTGGGTGCTTTTGGGACACACCCGGGCAAAGTACTGGTGACTCGGCTCTATAATGGGGTGACATACCCCTTTAATTGTTAGATCCTTTGGGGTGGCCCAATCCACCAGAGGGAGATCTATTTTGTCCAGTCCCTATTCTTTATATGTTGGATCTTCCAGTAGCCCATCATCTTTGAAACCCTTCAAGAAAGTCCAAAGGTCGAGCATTTTCATGAGCCCTTTGCTCATCCTTGTATTCTGTCGAGCCCAGAGATTAAAATTGTCATGGTAGTCCACCTAGAAGTCTTCAATATCCTCTTCATGCAGTTTGGACACCCGAGGTAGTGCCGTGGAAATCTTGCCGTGGGGATCATAATTCTTTCAGGCATGGTGGAATTCCACCAGCCCCAAGCTCTTCAGTTCATTATCTACCTCCTAGGCTATGGCGAGGCTACATGTATAATTCTCATAAGAGAATGGGAATGGAACATTGATTACCTTCTTCAAGGTGAAGAAGGCATGTAGATCCATCATCTACCGGCAGAACTCTAAGAGAATAATTTTGTCCCCACAATACCGGGGAAGAAGGTAGGGCTTCCCATTGAACCCTGTCACCCGAATATAGGTGTGATGTCAAAACTAAATAAAATACTGGTCGTAGGAGCTGACCAAGGTCATCGCTGCCTATGAGAGGTAGTACCCAGAATCCTGAGTAAGTGTTAGAATGTTGTTGTAAATGAAAGTATCGTTTACCCTGTAGAAATTTTGGAAACTAATTTCTCATTATACTTGGGGATAATGATCCCATGGTGTCATTTGGCCCAGCCCATTTCCAAGCTCTTCAATTATGCCCAACCCTGGAAAAGCCAATCTTTGCTATGCTAGGGCCCACAGCACATATGAAGTCATATAAAACTAAGAGGTCTGTGCGACAGTCCTCATCTATGTATCCACATGGTTGGCTATGATAGTCACCTATTTGAAGGTCTGATTGTGGGCTGTGATGCAATTTAGAAAATAGTACATCCACGCTGAGAATTCCTGGGTGTGGGGCAATCCAAAAACCTTGCATAAAAATATGATGCCCGCTTGAATGGGCTCCTTGAAATCCCTGTGGGGAATTTCCAACTTCATTCTCTTATGGTCCCTCTTCGGGGACTTCAACCAATGAGGGTTAAGGTACTGTCGAGAAATGTCCTTGGCTTCCTGGAATTCCTTTAGTGAGTTGGCCTGGGTGATGACAATGGACCCCTTGAATTGTGGAATTCTCAATCCCGACATGAAGGTTGCGAAATCCAAGGTAACAATCGTAGCTAGGTAGTGTAGCAGCCGAGGATCAGCAAGTAGAACAATGTGAGTAGATGCATTGTAGAGTACTACCAATTTCTTTATTAACTTTGGAAACTAAACCATGCAAGGGAAGTTTGCGGCCTTTATGATACTGGAGGCAACCAAATGAGTGGCAAAACTATCTTCGGTGTTCTTCAAATTGTAAATGGTTTTGATTAGGCCTTGCAATTCATTAGAAGGTCCGGGATCCGTGTCCATGATTTCCTGGACCTTGGAGTGCACCTTGAACCCCACAAGACTTCCCCCTTTTGGATACTTGGAGGTTAGGGGCAGCTTCGCTAGCATTCTTTCCATCTTTGTCTTTGTAGCTGCCTGGGTGGAAGTGGTGGGTAGCTCCAGGCTATCAGGAGGTGTGAGTACTTCAGACATTCTATTCAGTTATGCGTAACTTGCAAGACCAGAGAATCAAGACATATATATATATATAAATAAGTTATAACTCTGGGAGATTCTTCACCACCCCACACCTGTCAAACAAGCATTAGTACATGCATCAAAAGATTTGTGGTATCTAGAATGAACATGACTTAGTATTCCAGAGCGTTTTAACAAGGTGGCAAGAAGAAGTGAAAGACAAGGTCTTGCTAGAGGTCTGGAGTCTGGACAAACTATCCATTACCAATGTGATTGGAAATAAGCTGTACTTTGGTTGATGTGTATTGGCACGTGGTAGGGTGACAAGCAGTGTTAAGACATTTATGGTGAAAAGTGGGCTGACATGAGGGAATTAAAAGCCAAATGGGACATGGTTTTAATGCCCACTCATGGGAAATTAATCCTACCATTAAGGTGATGAGATGAAGGAGAGAGAAAGCCACCATGGCTCAAACTAGCGAGGTGCCGAGTTCAAACCATGGTGACTCCATCTCGATGAGCTTGGCCTCATGAAGAAAAAATGTAGGATAGAGCATGAGGAACTTGTGAGCTTGGAAGGATATACAAAATATATACATGCAAAAAATAGGAGGGTTGAGGGCTGAAGCATATATACATGTGATATACAAAAATATACACCATTTATAGATTTTTACCCAGATATAAACAATACTAACACATGCACAGAAGCTACCCTAAGAAAATATACAAAATGTACACTAATCTACAGTTGCGCAGAGGGTGGACAACCCTCTAGTAGAGCCAACCCACCAATGGGTGGCAAACCAGAAGCAAAAAATGCAGAAAATAGGAACACAATCCAAAACAAAACAAAACCAAAACCAAAACCAAAAGAATGAAGGCAGGAAACAAAGGACCTACATGGAAATACAAAGAATGATAAGGAGAGAAGGAACTAGGACCACTCTACAACAACTTCAACCTTCAGTGATCACAAACAGTCACCAAAAATCAACTCGTAATTATCCACTAAGCTCAGAGTAATTTGCATTTAACCACACTTCAAATCGCCAAGGAATCGCTCTGAAAGCTCTAAGTGTTTTAATCATGGTAACTGTGAAAGTGACATGTAATTTCTATTTATACCCAAGGTAAAAAGCAAGTTACCCTTCTCTTTGCAAACTCCAAAATAGGCAGACCTCTGGACTCTAAGCCTAAGGATTCTGCGCTTCCATACCCTCTTACGAGAAGAAGACATAGCGGCCGAGAATCCTAGAGTCTAGAATCCAGCTCTGAAAGAACAACCAACTTTGGGACTGGGTCCCAGAGACACGAAAGATAAAAGTAGAAAGGAAAACAAACCTCACGGGAAGGAAAACTCAGAGAAGAAAAAAACAAAAACAAAAGGATAGAAAACAAGGCAAGAGCCAAAAGTGAAAAAGGGGACCCAACATTTAGCACACAAAATGTAGGGACGGGTATGTGGGGCATAACACAGGCCTTCATCCTTAGACAAACACAACATTTCTTGTATACCATTAGTCTATCTCAAGTAATTTAAATCCATTGGTAATGTCCTATTTTCTTAAGATCACAAGTCTATCTTCAAGTAGAAATGGATATCATCCAATTTAATTCTCTTGTGTTTGTGTCATCACAATGTCCTATTATACTTAGTTTTTTTTCTAAAAACCTTTCAATCCAAATTAATCAATCAATCGATCAATCCTTAATCAAACATCAATCAATCAAATCCAATCAATCAAAATCAAATCAATCCCCAACCAAGATCTTTGCTCCATCCACTTTCACCTTATAATATAACATTTCCCCATCTTCCATTCTTCTAGGTCTACCATTGTATGGTAGTTACTCGATCACAAGCTAGAAACATGAGGTATGTAGAACCTAGAAACTCCTTTAATGAGGAGAATCATTTTACTGCTCAATTCTTTCAAGGTCACGCAGCGTGAATTGATGACATTGTTGGAAATATAGATGGAGTAACTGAGAGGGGAGGGGTGAATCAGTTACCACAAAAATAAATCCACAAGTCCCTTAGATGTCTTTAATATATACTGCTGTTACTCGGTAGATTAACTTATCATTATTCATTAAACATTCATAATTATTGACATGCATAAAACAAATAGCATAAACACAAGTAACACCAGATATAACGTGGAAACCCAATTTGGGAAAACCACCAATGCAACTAGTTACTGATTTTCACTCTTCTGAAGTGAGCCCTGT
>MU223271.1:741483-755438 GCA_018584345.1 Thuja plicata
TGTGTAGCCATATATATAGGTGCAAGAAATAGAGAGGCGAGGAGAAGTGTATAGCTTGACTATGCACATGCGTAATTGTAGATGAAGATCAGTAATAGGGTGCCATGCATTACTTAGATCCTTTGGATCTAACCCCATCTTGACCTTTCTTGGAGGTTCTGGATCATACAAGAGCATACTGGATTCAACCCTGGGTCAACACTTCAACGACATTAGGTAGTGATGGAAAATTTCTTGTCTGTAGTCATTGCAGCAGCATCAGGCGCCAACTTCAGCACAATATGATCACTAGAGATGTCTGTATGTCTTCTACTTTTAATTTGCGTTTTTTTTGTTCTTGTTTTATTTGTTGGGTGATCCTTGCTATCCAAATTATACCAATATTTTTATAAGATATTTCCCTTTTTACTTCAACCTAAACAAACTTTTAGGAAAAATTCTAGCTGAACTCTTCAGTGAGAAGATGAATCCGTCAAGAAAAAGGGGTATAATGCATTCAAGGAAAAGGCTCTGGAGGCTGCTAAGTCTTTTGTACACCTTTTTCTTGTTAATTTGAAGCCATCAATGGAAACTTACAATCCTAAAAAATTAGTATCCCGTTGATGGCTTCATAATTATTAAGTGAAAGGGAGTTCTCTGATCCGAAACCCCCTTTGGTGATGATCCTATGCAGTTCCACGCAGCATCGGTGGTTTATAAAACATTTTTCTCTCATTGTTTCAAATTTTATAAACAACTAGGAGAACATATGGTGTTAGAAGGCCCATATGGGCAGAAATTCAATGGTACAATTATGGTCTTATAAAGATAAACTGAAACTGGAATTTCAGCAAGGCTGTGAAAAGTTTGTGCAAAATTATGAACTGAACACTAGAAAATTCCCCATCTTCAGTTCAGAATTATGCACAAACTTTTCCTAGTCTTGCTGAAATTCTAGTTCCACTTTATCTATACAAGACCATAATTGTACATTGAATTTATGCCCATCTGGGGCCTTCTAACACTATATATTCTACGCAGTTGCATGTGCATTCTCAGTTTAGAGTGGAAAAATCTTATTTTGGAGGAGGGAGAGAAGCCAAACACATAAAGAACATGCACATAAACACGATAGCTGGGAAACATAAATATAGATATGACAACAGCTAAGAAACATAAATGTAGATATCATGGTCACAATTGTTTGGAGACACAACATAATTCAGTGGTATACTCAGACAATGCAATGCAACCACTACTCCTTCAGTTTGAAGTTGGCACTGCACGATCCAAAAACCATAGATAAGGAATAAATTTAGAGAGTGGAGGTATACTATTTTGGTCGTTATGGCCCTCCTCTGCTCTCTAAATTTATTCCTTATCTATGGTTTTTGGATCATGCAGTGCCAACTTAGAACTGAAGGAGTAGTGGTTGTGTTGCATCATCTGGGTATACCACTGAATTATGTTGTGTCTCCAAAAAATTGTGACCATGATGCCTACATTTATGTTTCTTAGCTATTGTGTCCCAGGATCCCTTATGACCCTTTATGATCCCTAAGAATACATCTTAGAGATCTTAAAGTGGTGCAAAGGGTCATAAGAGTGTCCTAGGAGAGGCCATATGAGCTTCCACCTTCACGTGGTTGGCCTTGTTAAGTACAGAATGTTAAAATATTCTCGAAACAAAGAGAAGCTCAAAATATTATTATTTTTAACAACATTTCACACCGTCGCAATGCCCGATTTGGTGGTAAAATATAAGGTGAAAAAGAAAGAGTACTACCACATCCATTGAAGTGGGAATGGAATTATGTACATCTAAAGATTTAGAGACATAAATACACATTATTTAGACAATTAGTGGGGATTCTTATTTGTTTAACTATAACTATGAAGCAATTGTATAAGTTTTGTTACCATTGATGATTTGAATCAAACTTTATGACTCAATATTAGGAAAGAAGAAATATTATCACACTTCATGATCTACCATAAGGGATTACATTATGTAAAGGAAAATAGAAATTTACCTTTGTGTGAAAGGTTTTTATTGTGGTGACCTTTGATTTATTCTTTGATTGAAACAATATTTTATTGCCCATTCTTGATTCTAGGGTCAACATGCTCTCTCACTAAAACCTTGAGTTTCCTCATTTAACCCTCTCATTGAGTCTTTTAATTGCTTGCATGTGAGTTTGGATTCACCTCTCAAATCTTCCAATTAATGAAATTGACTCCCTTTACAGAATCAGTTGTGATTAACATCATTGCTATTTTTATCTGTCAGATGGGGTGATGGTCCAGATGTGTTCAGTGCTTTGATGAATGAAATTTAATGCCACCTTATGGAACAACTCCTCCCTATGCTGCTATGTATCCATCAGGAGGAATTTATGGCCATCCATCAATACCTGCTGTAAGTTCTAATACCTTGAGTTTTTTCATTCTTGTCTTTTCAAATATTTAATACTTATAATTTGAAAGTATGCATCTGTCTATGTGATTTTTCTTTCTAGGTAAGTCAATAATGAAGGAGATGGTCGCTCCCTTTTGTTACCTAGAGTTTAGCATCTAACATATGGCTTATTTTACTATCCTAATTTTCTAACATTTTGGTCTTGATTGCAACTTTAGGGTACACACACATTCACTCAATATGGAATCCCATCAAATGGCAATCCTACAGATGTCGTAATGGTAATTACTAAAATTTTGTAGGCAGTAATTATATGGAAAATTATCATAAGAATTTTTAGCACTCATTTGTTAATTTATTAATCTTTTAAGAAAATTTTTGAATGGAAATTTGATATCTACTTTCTATGGACAGACTTCAGTTGCACAAAACACAAATGTAGATCCAAAGTCCTTGGGAGGTAAAGGATGGAATTCAATGAAGAGAGTAAAAGGAATTTTGGGAAAGCTCAAAATAGTTACAAGTCAAGGAGAGGGTGGAAAAGCAGCACCTGCTACTGCAAATGGTGCCTTCTCACAAAGGTAGATATTCAAGGCTGCTAAATTTGATAAACTTATTAAAATTTAATAATCAGTGGGAAGGTATAGGATGCTACTTAGATAAATCAGTTTCTATTCTAGGCAACTCCCATTTTCTTACCTTCTTATGTTTATAACTTATATGTTAGTGATCTAAATAGAACTGTCAGTTTTAGTGGGGACAGTGGCAGTGAAGGTAGTGAGGAAGGCAATTCACTAAATGTAAGAAATTTTTTTATGTATTTCTTGTACAAAAATGTATGGATATTGATCTCATTATTTCTCTCTTTTTTGGGTTACTTTTTCAAATACCCTTGTGCTATTATGTATTATTTTACAAAGATGTTGTATTCTTTCCTGGATTTGTCTGGGTTGGAAACTGGGAGGAAAAGAATCTTTGAATCACTAACCATGAATGGTATGCTTATTTCTAATTTTTATTTAATTATTTCATTTTAGGCACTTGATGTCATTTCATGAATCCTACTTGTACTTATCAGATAGTCACAGTCTTCTAGTTTCTGGATGAACTAATTTGGTAATAACAATTGTTTTATATTTATTTGGCCAAATGCTAATGAAATTATCCCAAATAAAGCACATGAAATCATGGTTCCAAAATAAGTAAAACCATAATTACTAAAAATAGCAACACTAGGACACTAAACTCTTAAAAACTCTAAAGCGACACTAAAAAAATGCATGTGACGTCGAGTCATTGGCAATTGTCGATGGCTTGATGTCGCATGTATAGCAAATTCATGGAATGTCTGTCATAATTTTGACACTCATTCTGTGATGCCTAGGTTTCATAATAGCAACAAATAAAATGTAACAATAGCATGATAAACATTATAGCCGGCTCGTATTGCAACACCTAGACATCACTTTTTTTAGACATGGGACAAATTTTCTATACATGCAACGTCAGGCTGTCAGAAATTACTAACAGCTCGATGTTGCATGTATATAAAATTTATTGTACATCTAAAAAAGTGACAGATAACATGCAACGCCTACGTTTTGTAATAGTGATAGATGAAATGTGACACTTACATGTGGTAATAATGACAAATAAGATGTGACACCTATGTTTCGTAATAGCGACAGCTAAAATATGTAACAACAGCATGGTAACCATCATATCCATCTCGTATTGTGATGGTTAATACCATCGCAATAATGATAGACAGTACAACCGTCGTTAATTCCAACACCAAAACTACAACACTGATCTCTATCGCTAGGTTGATGGGACAGTGTCAAAAAAGTGATGCATAGCTATCAAAAATAGGTCTCAAATGTACTAGTGCTACATCAACACCCATTTCAACAAAAACATCAACAACCCAATTGACACCCGAACAAATCCAATAGATCCTAAGTGTTTTTCCCAATATTACCTCACACAATAGCACTCAAACAATGAAAAATACCTCTCAAGGGATAGGTGCTAATGTCAATAACATTGGGTAGATCTCCAGGCATTTATCTACATCATCTACATTCTTGACAATAGGTATGAAGACATCTAAAACCAACACATCTTGAGCCTACCAGTATATAGCCCCTCCCACAGTCGGTATGACCTCCATAGGTTTTTCAACTGCACACTTTGGAGGAGGGAAAACTTATGGGCCACAATAAATTCCACACAACACTCTAGATTTAGCCCAAAAAATTAATGAGCTCAAAAGTCTTGTGCATGGTTTACAGAATGGGGGCAAAAAGGAGTTTTCTTTTGATGAGATTTGTCCCTATCCATTCGATAAGTATATCACAATGAAACCATTCCCTCCCAACTTTGAGATGCCTATATTTGAAAAATACAAGGGAGAGACATGCCCTCTACAACATCTCAAGGAATTTTACATTGCATGTCAAGAAGTCACCTACAACGAAAATTACCTAAAGAGATTCTTCACTAGGAGTCTTAGAGGCGTAGCTTTAGAATGGTTCATGGCGCTTCGATACGGATCAATCTCTACATTTTCTGATCTTGCAAAGAAATTTGTTGGAAAATATTCATTTAACATTAAACATCAAGAAAACACCCAGTGATTTGTGCAATACCAAACAAAAGAATGGTGAAACCTTTGCTATCTTCCTATAATAATGGAGACATACTGCCAATCGTATGCCATGGAAAATACCTGATAGTCACTTAATTGACATCTTCACAAAGAATTTGATCCCTAAGATGTCATTCCAAATGAAAATGGCTTCACCTGACACCTTTGAATCCCTTGTTAAGAAGGGAAAAGACATTGAAGATGGTCTTTTGCAAAAAGGTAGTATCAAACACTATACTCCTTCCAACAATGATAAACAAAAATTCTGGAGTAAAAACAAAGGATTTTTCAATGATGGAGTGACTGATTCCAAGCATGTTCAAAATGTTCAAGCATCCAAAAATAATAATCAAAACAATCACAACAACAATCTAAGTCAAAATCAAAATCAAAACAACAATCAGAACTAGAATCAGAACAATAACTAGAATAATAATCAACCGCACAATCAATCTTATTTGTTCCCTCGCAACAATAATAACAATGACAACAACAACAATCGGCAACGATGATAGTTCACAGCATTAGTAGAACCATTGGATGTAATCTTTAAACAACTTGCAGATCAAGGAATGATAGTCTATCCAAACACTTGTCCTTTCAACGAAAATCAACCCAAACCTACTTGGTATCGAGAGAATGAATACTGTGATTATCCTCGCATTAAAGGATATGATACCAAGAAGTGCATGAAACTCAGACATTTTGTACAAGACCTTATTGATGATGGAAAAATCAAAGTCAAAGTCTAGAACACTTCTTCATCCAATTCAAATCTCAAAGTCTACAATCAACCTTTTCCACAACACAATCAAAATAATGCATCTAACGCAATCCCATATGATTATTCAACCAACACTATCACAGGAAATGATCGAACGTGCGAAAGTCTAAAATAAAATTATATCTTTGGTTTTGACTCTCTTTGTGGCCATATCGAAGAATCTGAAACCCACGTCAATACCATAATCCTCAAAGCTACTGATTGTAATGCTACCACATGTAGACCCATAGTTACTGTCCAAGATGCTGATAATCCCTCTACATCTACAAATCCACTAGCTACACCATCTACTACTACTCATCTTGCTTCACATTATGACCTATTGGCCCAATTTGGAAAGACTCCTACACAAATATCTATCTTAGAACTTTTGCGTACCTCACCTATCCACAAAGAAGTTCTTGAGGATGCTCTCAATGAATCTTGTGTTCCTAAAAATATCAACGCTACCCAGTTCCAAGATATGATTGGGAATTTATCCACACAAGAGAATCATGTTTTCACTAATAAGGACTTTCGTGGTCCTAACCCTCACCATAGTAAATCCCTCCACATTGAGGCCAAAATCCAATCTACTAAAATCAAAGGAGTCCTTATAGATGGTGGATCTGGCCTAAATTGGTGTACATTGAAAATGATTCGCAACATCAATCTATCTGAGGACCTCCTAGATGTAGATAAGAGAATCACAATAAAGGCTTATGATGATAGAGAACAAGAAAGAAAAGGTCTGATCACACTACCCCTACAAGTGGGCCCTGACCTAATTGAAACTGTTTGTCATGTACTAGACCTAGATCTACCATACAACATATTGTTGGGCTGACCTTTGATACATGCTATAAAAGGTGTACCTTCTACCTACCATCAATTCCTTAAGTTTCCACATCATGGTAGAGAGATCACAATTCCAAGAGATCCTGAGCCATTCCAACACTGCAAGAGGTTAGAAGGAAAACAATCCAATTATTGTCTGTTGAATGAGTTCAGCCGACCTTTTGAGAAAGAAGAATCTATTCAACAAACTTCCTCTGCTACAAAAAATATAGCAGAAATACAACCTAATCAATCTAAAGGAAAATAAAAGGTCACTGAAGAAAAAGCCTCTGGTTCTGAAACAAAGATCACTTTCATAGATCAGGGCCTGAGAGAATAAAAATTTGAAAGTGCCTTATGCATTGGACAACTACCTTTATCCCCAAAATCTTATGGGAGACCATCGTTGTTAACTCCCTATAAAGAAAAGGACCTTATGCAATACAAGATGACCACTTTTGAACATTGGGGGTCTTTGTCAGATGAACACATGGAATCTAATGTCCTTGATTGGCTTTATAATGAAGAAGAAGAAAAACTAGTAACATTCCCTAATTGAAAATACATCAAAGCCACCCCATTTTTGAAAGCATGGGGTATCATGGCACTGGGCTTGGTGCAAATGAAACTGGTAAGAAGAAAATTTTAATAGAAAATGGCTATCCTCAAGGACATGGATTGGGTTCCATCAAAACTAAGACTAACTTCACCAAGGACAATTGTCTAGCCGCCTCGAATTCAAACACTGAAGAAAAAAATTTTGAAGTCCCTTTCCAATATGTTGAACATGACCTTGATGACCGTACCTATTTCCTCACCATCACACAAGCTAACCTTTCATCCCCTCATCTTCCCTTCACAAATCCTGAACTAATTGACTAGGATCAGCGAGATTCACCACCAGCTCTAGACATTTGTGATTTGGATGAGGCAGTTTTAGCTCTCTTTGGACTCAATAATCTTCAAGAATATAAGCATCAAATCCATTTTAGCAAGAAATCCTACTTTAGTAGCCAGGTTAATTCTCTTAGTCGCAAAAATGACAATAAAAAAAATGAAAATACAAAAACATCCCCTGGTGAAAACATCTCGCAAGCACCTTCGGATGAATAAAAAGATAAAATAAAGGACGCATCCTCTAGTGAAAACCTTTCTGAGGAACTAGAGGAGGGAGAAGCTAATCTTTCATTCATATTGTTAGAACCAGAAATTTCCTCCATGATTATTGAAGACACTATCCTGATTAATCTGGGCATAGATGCAGATCCACAAATCACTTACATTGCAGTCTCTCTTAGTGATCAAGAAAAGAAAGACATGACTGCATTCCTTCAAAAGCATAAAACTAACTTTGCCTGGACTTACAAAGACATGCCTAGGATTGATACAGATCTTTTCATGCATCATCTTGCTGTAGATCCTAATGTGAAACTGGTCAAACAAAAACTCCGCAAGATGCATCCTCAAGTGGCATTATTAGTCAAAGCACAACTCCAAAAAATGCTTGATGCAGAAGTAATTCGACCTATAGACTATCCTTAATGGGTCTCCAATATTGTACCAGTAGGAAAAACTTCTAGGGGCATCCACATTTTTACTGACTTCAGAGACATAAACCTTTCATGTCCTAAGGATGATTTTCCACTTCCCAATATTGATATTATAGTGGATTTGATTATTGGGCACAAGATTTTGTCTCTCATGGATGGCTTCTTCGGTTATAATAAGATTAGGATAGCACTAGAAGACAAACACAAGAGAAACACAAGACTACATTCACAACACCTTGGGGTACCATTTGTTATCAGGTGATTCCCTTTGGCCTTAAGAACGCTGGCACAACATATCAAAGAGCAACAACAACCATCTTCCATGATATCCTACATGTCATCATGGAAGACTATGTGGATGATATTTTGGGAAATTCCAAGACACGAGAATCCCACATCCCTATCCTCACAACCATTTTTGAGCGATTGGAGAAATACAAGCTTTGTCTAAATCCCAAGAAATGTGTCTTTGGATTACAATCTGGTAAGCTAATGGGATACATTGTGTCATAGCGCAGAATATAAGTTGACCCAAACAAAGTAAAAGCCATCCTAGAGATGCCACTACCAAAAAAATTAAAAAAGTTGCATAGCTTACAAGGAAACATTTAGTCCATCAATAGATTCATGTCACAACTAGCGGATAAGGTGCATCCATTTTCTCATCTCTTGTGCAAGAATATCAAATTCCATTGGGATTTCTTATGTCAAAATTCATTTGAGAAGCTAAAAATATATCTATCTAATCCACCTCTATTGGTGCCACCTATTATTGTTAATCCTCTAATTTTGTATATATCTGCCACCGAGGTTGCCTTAGGTGCTCTGCTGGCCCAATTGGATGATACTGGAAAAGAGCGAGCAATTTATTATCTCGGCAAGACTCTTGTTGTTTATGAATTGAATTATTCCCTCATTGAAAAGGCATGTTTAGTTGTCTTATGCACACAAAAACTATGACATTATATGCTCAATCATAAAATTCACCTTGTCGCCAAGATTGATCTACTCAAATATCTCCTGTCACGAGCTGCTCTTATTGGTTGTACAGCGAAATGGGTTATGATCCTCGGTGAATTTGACATTGTTTATGTGGATCAAAAATCTATACAAGAAAAGTTATTGTGGATCAATTAGAAAAAGCACCTATTGATGGAAAACATCCACTAATCACTGATTTTCCAGATGAATTAGTCCTCAATCTTTCCCTGAGTACCTCATGGAAACTTTATTTTGATGGATCCTGTACTCAAAAAGGATTGGGGGAAGGAATCTTGTTTGTTACGCCACAAGGGGAGCTCATCCCTAAATCCTATAATTTACAATTCCCTTGTACCAACAACATTGCAGAATATGAAGCCCTTGTACTTGGACTCCATTAGGCCATACAATGGAAGATTCTCAGTTTGTTAGTATTAGGCGATTCACATTTGGTTATCAAACAAGTGATGGATTAATATCAAACAAAGGATGATAAGTTGCTTCCCTATCGCCACATAGTTGAAGACCTCAAACAACATTTCATTGACTTGGTCTTCTAGAAAATTCCCCACACAAACAATAAAGCAGCTGACACAATGGCTACTATCGGGTCCCTGATCACCATGCCAGAACACAGTACACGATGTGAATTTCTTGTTGATAATCTTACGGTCCCTACCTATGACAAACCGAATTCTAAAATGGTATGTGAAATTTTTTATCCTAATTCCCCCTGGTACCAAGAAATATATTCATGCCTTCATGATGGACATACCCCACTTGCCTTAACACCTAATTAAAAAAAACCTTCATTCTTTGCACTTCCCGCTACACGATCCTTGGTAATACTCTATTCTGAAAGCATTTCGATGGAACTCTTCTAAGGTGTCTGAATTTTGATGAAGCACAAACATCCTTGGAGAAGGTACATCAAGGAATCTATGGGGCACATTCCAGTGGACTCACTTTGGCCAAGAAATTGTTACGCACTAGATACTACTGGCCTACCATGGAACAAGATGCCTACAATTATGTGAAGAAATGTGTGCCTTGTTAGCAGCATAGCGATTTGATACATGCTCCATCCCAATCCCTTCACCCCACCATCACTCCTTGGCCTTTTTCCTTCTGGGGTCTTGACCTCGTTGGGCATATTTTCCTAAATTCTTCCAATGGCCATAAATACATCCTTGCCGCTACTAAGTACTTTACCAAGTGGTTTAAAGCTATTCCTCTCACCTACACTACTTGAAAATAGATTTTGAAGTTTATTTTGAACTATCTTATCTATCACAATGACATTCCTCAGGACATTATCACCAATAATGGAGGACCTTTTAAAAATAAGGATGTCACAGAGCTTTGTATAAAGTTTGGCATTACTCACCATACATCTTCTAAGTATTTT
Organism: Thuja plicata; assembly: GCA_018584345.1. Lineage (NCBI taxonomy): Eukaryota > Viridiplantae > Streptophyta > Pinopsida > Cupressales > Cupressaceae > Thuja > Thuja plicata. The sequence continues at coordinate 752,071 of MU223271.1, forward strand.
CTGCAAGGCAACAGTGTCATGCCCAAAACTAGGGAAAAACACACACACAAAAAAAAAAATTAAAGGACATAAAAAAACATCAACAATGATGACACAATAATATGAAGAGCACTGAGCGAAGGTGACAACATGGTGAAGTTGCTTCTCAAGCTGAAAGATCTAGTCATAGATTGAGCCGGGGTTATCGATAAAGGCGATTACAGAGTTGGTAATCCAACTCGAAAGATGGTAAGAGAATCTATGGTTTATTACTACAAGGACATAGGGGTATACTGACCCCATTAATGGTTGACCTAAAAATCAAATTTACTAATCCTATTCAATGTCATTATGATCCTTAAACATTCCTGGTTTAATAAGGTTCTCATATTTACTATAATCTTATCCAATTTCATTGCGAAAGGATGCGTTTAATGTTCTAACCAATTTCATTCCAATAATAATAACCTAAAAGGTGTATGTACCTAGGTTATATCTTTCGTATGTGATTTATTTAACATAATCAATAATTTTTCTACATTGTTAGTTCATGAGTTAACCATATTAATAATTGAATTATATTCGACAATAAACTTGGTACTGAGAACTAGCATGAAATGTTATCTAATCATAAAAGGTGGATTAATTCTACTACCATGACAAGATGTACTAAACCCTCTTATACATTAAATTAAATTAAATTATGCAAATCAACTCATTAAGCCAGAACCCCTATTAACTAATCCACAAATTCACAATTCTAGAAATAACCTAAACTAGCTAATATTAATGATCTATTTTAAATAATTAACCATCGGATAATATAGACTATTATTTTAATGTGTTGATTCAATACTAAATCTGAACAAGTTAATGAATCTATTACTCTAATAGGTTATTTAATTAAAATTATAATTCCATTAACATATTAGCATATCAATACATTTTGCATAAAAAAACTAAATGTATTAATTTAATAATTAACTACACCATAAAACTATATCTAAACAAATCTACATAATATAAATAAAACAATGAGGAGTAAATCTATTTAACTAACTTAAACTAATTTAAATCCCCACTAACTATCCTACTAACTACCTACTAACTACCTATCTACCTATCCTTTAACCTTCAAAGAATTTCACATCTCGACATAATTCCAATCTCAATTATAATTTTCTTGAACAACTCATATCAACATGTGTACCCGAATTGAAACATCTCACCATTCATCTAATCCAATCATTATAATGTATCATATGGTCAACATCATGAGTATGGAAAGTGTCATAAATTATAAATTATCATCATCTAATTTAACTAGATCCCTATCAAAAGGGTAAAACCTCCTAATTCATCAAAATGTAAAGCCAATTACTAGGTCTATCAAAATGGTAATTGGAAAAGCTATGATGGGTTTGGGGTGAGGCCTCACATCATCCCCCCCTAGGAATGAACTTCCTCCTGGAAGTTACCCAACTTAGGGCTAAAGTCCCAATGTTGACATCTTGTTTAGTTCATTGGATAATTTTCAAATATTTAATCTCGTGCAATGCGTAAATCTAATGATAATACAAGTTAACGATATGTTTTTCCTTGATTTAAGCACTTCTAAAATTTAGAAGCAAGGTATTTTACAATTGAACTGTCTATCCAAACTTCACAATCTATTATTATTCTACATTGTTATCATATCTCACCAATAACAAGATCACGTAAGATAGTACTATCCAACACACTAAATAGGATCTACGTTCACAAGAAAATGTACTAATGCATGGGACATCTTCCCTACAAGATGACTCAAATGTATGCTAACATCACTCTTGATGTTGGTTCCTATAATTTCTCTATCAGGAGTATAGCTCCAATATTAAGCTAAATATATCTTTTGCCACTATGATAATCCTTAGTTTATACCAACTTAATATTGTATTTATTGATAGCATCATAATATCTATGCAATGAGATCATAAAATATTCTTACCAGGCCTATACATATTGCAACCAGCAAAAGACTCTCACCAAGGCTACAAATATGGTCATAGATAATGCTAATGACAAGGGTGATGGGAAGCTTCTCTACAATTGTATCCTCATTTATAATAATAAAATATAATGGATTTCCCAATAAATCTTCTCCCTCATACATCATATCATGAAAGAACTTGCCAATAACCCAACCAAAAGAGCCTCATCAAATAATCGTGAAATCCATAATTTAAAATTTGAAAAGAATGATTCAACAAGGTAAGATTCAAAAAGTCGCCACATTGGTAAAATTTTATTACAAAAATAAGTAAAGAAAAAAAAATCCCTGAGGCAAATAAGGATATTAAAAAAAAAAAATTGCTAAGCAACTCAACACACAATTTAATTACTTTCACATTGTTGGAAATCACCAAAATAAACTTGCAAAACAAGGTAAAATAAAAGAATAATAAATTTAGCAATCCATACTCTACCACAATCATTACATGAACTATGTGAAATTTTCAGGTCACTCAGAGGGAGATGGGGAAATCTCAACATACATTCATTATGGAAATATTTAAAATAGACCAATTATACCCTGATAAAGATAAAGCATTAAGGAAACATTTATTTGGGGAGAGAGGTAGACACAAAAACTTGGAAGACAAGTGCATATTATCATGATATTCACCTCACAACATCCTCCTCCCCTTGAGAAACATTTCCACTACAACGTGGTTCACTAATGTCTTACTCTCAATAACATGAATTACATCATCGTACTTACACAACACTGAATGGCCAACACACTTAGGCGAGTGTGTCATAAATCAACACTATTAAAACATCTACAGGAGTATTTATTTTATGAATATAGGAATGACCAAAGACACAGTTACCAACATAATAATAGCATGAGTACATTAACTAGCATAATTATTTCATATGAGTATTTTCAATCATCATAATTACGTAAAACTTCTCAAGTGGCTCCATTTGGTGATTTGACACTCGATGTCCACAAAAACCTTCCCTATGTTAGGTGAGCTAGACACTTACTTAAGATACCTCACTCATCACAATAGGCATTACATTAATTAATTTATATTACTATGCATATATTCCATTATTCTACTTGATACTTATTTCTCACTACATTCCCAAGCATAATTCGTTAAATCACGAGGAGGGTTGCTTACAATTTCATACATAGTGTAAAGAAATATTATTATTTTATACTTTAATAGTTTGATGACTATCCATTAGGATAAAATATATTGCACTTACAATTATGTCCTATGGTTTGTCAGGTCAAATCTCTCCATCTTATACATGATGCACTTTAGTCCTTATTCATTTTGATTGGTCACGTCTATCCTAAGGATTTATATTCTCATAACATATTTCCCATA
>MU223271.1:792680-811781 GCA_018584345.1 Thuja plicata
TAATCAAAGCCACTGGCAAACAGGTGGCTATGTTCATTTTAAACTACATTATTTGCAGATATGGGATACCCTCTTCAATTGTGACAGACAATGGGGGCCAATTTAAAAACCAAGACATTGATGACCTCTGTGAAAAGTTTCACATTACTCAACATTTCTCTTCAGTATATTATCCTCAAGGTAATGGACAGGCTGAGGCATCAAACAAAAACATTCTCAAAATCCTACACAGAGTTGTGAGCAAGTATGGCAGAGACTAGCATTTACAACTAAATCTAGCACTATGGGCCTACACAACAAGCATCAAGACACCAACTGGAGCCACGCTATTTTCTCTAGTTTATGGCGCTGAGGTAGTACTACCTATTGAGGTTGAAATCCCGTCTTTGCAGATCTCTCTACAAGGACTAGTTACTGTTGAACAGTATCGCATTGATCAGATAAATTCTCTGGACCTACTGGATAAGCACAGACAATAGGCATTTGACCACCTCAAAGTGTACCAAGAAAGGATGTCCAAAGGTTACAACAAGAAGGTTAAAACACATAATTTTGAAGTGGGGGACCTTTTCCTAAAAGAGAATCCTAAAAACCAGCCTAATAAAGAGCAGAAAGGGAAGTTTGAACCTAACTGGCCGGGGCCTTATGTTATCATAGCATCTTTTGGGACTAGAGCTTATCAGTTAGCTACACCTAAGGGAGATGTTCTTCTCGATCCTATCAACACTCTACATTTGAAGTGGTTCTACGCTTAATGTTCGGCTAGCAGAGCCTGTACAACAAAAAGTTCTTACAAAATACCAAAAACATTCAAAAAATTGATCCTGAAGAAATCCAAAAATAGTGGAAAAGGTCCTACAAAATGGGTATCATTGGTGAAAACCTGGTAAACAGGCACCTTGATACTACAAAAACATTCAAAAAAGCAAAAATAGAAAAAAAAATAGAAAAAGAGAAAAGTGCCTTAATGAGCACCTGGTCAAACAGGCATCTTGGTAGCAAGAAGAAAGAAAAGAATCTTGCCAAGTGGTGAAAACCTGGAAATCATGCATCACTTGTGATCTACGCTCATCTATCAATGCACTACTAATACTGGGCCTTCCTAATTTTGCATGTACTCATACGCTGACTTCATTTTCCTACATGACTATCTTATCCTCACTTGGGATTTGTCTATCTTTACATCTTAGGAATAGGTCATTCTGCACTAGGGGCATCTTTGTTAGCATAGTCAGTCATGGTTGCTAGGTTTCTCTAGGATGGTTTGCCTCACGGACACGATGTTTTTGGATACATGCAAAACAATGTCACTTACTTAAAACAAAGGTGTCTTTTAATGACATGGGATATGACATGACATTCGTAGCATTCCTACACAGCTATTTTGGATTGAAAACATGAATAAATCATCCTATCAAGGCATAGACATGGAACACCATATTTCTTGTATTACAATTTTCTGATTGATGGATCTTTACTATGTTTGACAGATGAATGAACAAGTACTACTTAAACACACAGTTTGCTATTAGTTTGATTATGATTATTTAGTGTCTTGATGATATTTTCAACTAGGGGCATCTAAGTAATTATGAATTTTATTTGATTGATTCACAATTTATAATTTATTATGTCTTCTTAGTTACTCAATGACGTCTGCGCAAAGACAAAGAGTCGCAAGGATTGGGGGCATAATGTTTTCTTAGATTTCCGTGTATGGTGACTGTTTCAAATAAACCTATAAATTTCACCTAACTTGGATGTTTATGGTAAGAGCTACCACTATGGGTGGATAGCTGCATATATCTCAATCTTTGTTATGTGTAAACTACGGTGAGTTTGATACAATTTTCTTGTCTGCTTCCTGATCCATATTCTCACTACGATATACGAATCATAATGTACCCAAGGATATGAATTTTCAAGGTCATTGCAGGTTCAATATCTTGCCTTAATTAGAAACTGGTATATTAAAAGGAAGGTGACTATTTTGTTATCCTGGCTTCTATGCCTTGATACCTAAGTCTATTTCTGACATTCCAATAAAACATAGTATTTATATTATCATAATATCAGTAGGTATTAGTGATGATTGTACTAGTCGATGGTATCCATTCCCAAAGTGCCCAATGATGATAAAAATGTTGCAATATTTTCTAAATCAGTGACAAGTCCTAAGAGTCTTCATATAGCTGCATTTAAAGATTGCCTGATGCATTTTTTTCCAACAGTAACAAACAACATAAGGAAATTTAAGCTCAAAACATGGTTTCTATCTTCTTCTACCACTATCAAGTTAATTACATCCTTTATATTACTGATATCATCCATAGCATACATTTTGCATACATTTTGGAAAAGCGAAACTAAAAAATACAAAAATAAAACATCCATGTATTGCATTTTTACTTCTACATCCTAAGTGCATCCATACATATATTTTTTGCATCACTGGAAAATCAAAGAAAACATACACTTGCATTTTCACATAGATTTCATTTGTTCACATCAATAATATATTCATCACATCCACATTCAAAAATGATGTTGTCAACTATAAACTAACTCATCATGAGATCAAGATATCATCACATGTGCAAAAGATACATTTACCACATCTATGAAAAGCAAAATGGATACATCTACCACATGAAACATGTCAGAATCCAGAAACTACAAATATGATACAAATCAAAGCATAAAGAGTATCAGTAAGCATAAAGAGTATCAGTGTGCATAAAAGAGTATCACATCATAAAGAGTGTCAGTACACATAAAGAGAATCAGTATGCAAAAAATCATGAATCAGATATATATATCAATGTAATGTACAAAAAGGGGATCTCAGCAGGATCTAAATATACATGTATAAATCTCAAAAAAAACATGGTGCACAGTCTCAACTCTGGCCCACCCCCTCTCCCTGATCAGGAGGAGGAGGAGGAGGTGGCATAAATGTCACTGCTGGAGGTGGCATGGCTCCCTCTGACTGCTGAGCTATGTGTGAAAATGTGGGTGCCCTCTGAACCTCAGGAACTGCAGCATGATATAAAGCATAATAATATGTCACCCTCTATCCCTGATGGACTACTGTCCGGGCCTATGTATCTCTCTTAGCTCTTAGTTTCTCGAGTTGTCTATCCCTATCTGCTAACAGTGCCTCTGCAGTAGTCACCCTAGCCTCCAAGGCTATGATCTAAGCTCTGAGCTCCTCTCTCTCCTACTTGCACCTCGATAGAGGGTCCTCATCTCTGCCAGGATCCTACTCTTGTACTCTCTGTCTCCGTTGTCTCTGCTGCTCAAGAGTAAGTAATGGGCTAGGATCTCTCTATGGGGCCACAAAACTATATCTTGGTCATCTCTAACCACTCCCACTCAGACCGCCAGTATCCACTGCCTCACCACCTCCCCCCGGTCATCACCATCATGTCTATCATCTGGGGGAGGATGCCTGCCGCCTCTGCCTCCATCTCTGCCGCCATCCTGGCTCCCATGTCTTCCTGGAGCTTTGTCTCTGCCGCCTCTCCCCCTAACAGGTGGATCCTCTGGATCATAATCTAGTGGCTCCTCTATACGAGGAATCATATCCTCTGGCACTATGAATCATGGGAATGGATGTTGAAGCATCTCTGTAGCATATCCATCTGATACACCAGCATCCTCAACATCTGGGTGAGGGTCCCAGTCTATAGCTACCATATCACAGATGTCCTAGGCAGCAGTATCATAAGTCAACTGTGCTCCTCAGTTAACCACCTCATCCCTGATCTGAGCATATACTGCTACATCCTCTGTACGGCCCTGTTGCTGCCAATACTGCCTTAGAACCCTGGTGATCAGAAAGTGCTCAATGATGTACCAGGTCTGGCCTATCAAATATCTGCTCTGACACAAGAAGGGAACCTGTCGAGCATTAGATGTCCATACCTCACAGTCTAGGTATGGTCTCCATACAACCTCTGTCATATCATCGAATAAATGATGCCAGTATTCAACCTTGCCCAGTTGGGGCTACTGTAATAGACCTGTATACATATATACATAGGGTTGCTCTGGTGCCCTCTGCCTCTCACCAATCGGCTATGTCACAGGGATGTGCTCCCAGGCCCATACCTGAAGAATCAATATACCCACAGCCATGCTGTAGGTATGGTGGTAAACAATCTCATGCAGCTCTCGGTATATGTGAGCTAAAATGCAGCTCCACCAGGCAAATTGTCGGCGGTGGAAAATCATCTTCTCTACCATATCGACCCAGCCCACCAAGAAACCATGTTGTCCTCTATCTGGCATAAGGATGCCACCTACCAATCCCGCTAAGTACACAGCTAGTCGATCATAGTGATCGACCATATAGTCCCATGACAGGTATCTACAATCTATGTTGTCATCCTGAAAGAACCTCCAAGCAGTCCCAATCACAACACCAGATCTTGACTCAAAGAAAACCTCATGTCTCGCCATGGGCACACTTAAGATCCTCCAAACATCCTTTGGTGTCACGGTAATCTCACCAGTCGGTAGGTGGAAGGTGTTGTGCTCTAAATGTCATCTCTCAGCCAGAGTAGTCAATAACCCTCGGTTTACCCTAATCTTGAGTAAACCTATCAATGACCGCAATCCACATCAGATCATGATATTCTACTCATCGTCTGATAATCGGCTAGACAATGCCAGAACTCATGCAGGATAAGTGCCTCAAAAGGTGACTACCTCAAACTGGGCCTGATTTTTGACAGAAAAGTAAAGCATCAGCATTCTATCTATAACAAAGGGTATATTCCTACTCTATCAATCATTTCTAGTTCACAGGACGCAAACAGATCAAAACAATTTGAAAACCTAAGGCTTTTACCAAATGCGATCCTGAAAATATAGGATGCGATTGTGCATATAGGATGCGATCCTAGAAAAATAGGATGCAATCCTAAATGCGGGGTACGATCCCTGAAATCTGGGATGTGATTCACTGATGGAATCTAGCTCAAAACATAACTAAACCTAAAAGACTGAATGCGATCTGGGAAAACCCGGATGCAACACAGAATCTGGCAAAAACTAGATGTGATCCAGGAAATACCAGATGCGATGCACATTTTGCAGGATGCGATCTGGAATCCCGGATGCAATCCTATCTTTGACTCGCTATAAAATGCACAAAAGTGCTTGAAATTAAAAATGCAAAATTCACAGGGTAGTTTATTGAGCACTTACCGGCGGTGGGTAGTTGGCTGGTCGCTGGTGTCAACAGCTCATCTCGAATTGATATTTCCTCACGGGGACCACCATTTTCTCTGCAGAGCTCTCTAATTGGCTATAGATGAATGTCAAAATGAATAGTAAAATGGTCAATTTGGAGGCTTATATGGGTCTTTTGGGACATTTAGGGTTTTTGGAACTCCTCCCGAACACCTACAAATCATTGGTGCTCTCTTTTTCTTCAATCAGGAACCAAATCGAAGGTGCCTATGACGTTTTCAGGAGCACAGTGTCCTTTTGCGACAAGTTTCAAAAATTGTGAATTTGCTTTGTTTATTCACCACAATGGTAAATATTGCACATTTTATCATACATCTTGATCTAAACATCATTATCACTCATATTTTCACGTAATTCAACTTGATAAACGTGTATTTTTTTTTAAAACACACCTTCTTCTACTCCGCTCTTTCTGGCCTTATCGCTTCCTGCAAGTGTTCTATTCTCTATAACTGAGAGATTTTATTTCTTTCCTTCGATTTCGTTCCTGAGGGGGCATGATCACACTATCATCAATTAAATTTTTTCTCAAAACTGCATTAAAAATGACTTCATCATTAAAACAAACTAGGGGCATAACAGTTTCTTGACTAATTTTGGAACTGTTGGATAGAAAGCTTTGGTTCTCATAAGCTGGATATCTTATGTTTCCTCATTTTAGAAAATTTTTAAATCTCCTGGCAGCTTCGTACTAGCTTTCAGACGACAACCAAGTTTGAAATCAGTATTATCAATTTTCGGGTGACAACCAAGTTCAGAATTGTTAAAATCTTTTGTTGATCTTTGGACGACAACCAAGTTCAAAATCAATTCTATCATTTTTGTTTAAACAAAGTGCGAGACTAATCTCATCAACATTTTGTTTGACAACCGAGAACGGGATTCTCAACTTTTCTGAAGTCAAAATCAAAAACTTTCTTTGAATCAATGCGCTGCTCGCACATCAATTCAAATAGGGGCAAATGTAACCACCTGAATTTTGTATGTTCTAACTATAGACCCTATTTTCCCTAAGTGTGATCATACCCTCGATTATGACCAAATGACCCTGTTATTGTTTGGCATAATTCTTTAAATCAATTTAATATCCTAGGTGATTTTTATCATTGATTTATATTAACTATTATAGCCATGAAATTCAAATCAATTTCGACCATTCAACTCAAATTAAAATCAAATATAGCTATAGTATTTAATTATAAAGGAATTAAATAACCCATTCCCCTAGCCTATTTAAATTAATTAAAATGGCTATAGTCCCCTAATTATTAAAAAGAAATTAATTTGTTTAAATAATTAATTCCTATGTTTTTAAATGAATTAAATAAGTTTATTTCATTTATTAATATTCCCCTAAACCCCAACCTAACCTGTCTCAACCACTTCTACCCTGGGTTCTAACCCTTCTCAACCCAGTCACCCATGCTAATCTAATCCTAATCCTAAATTCTACTCTAACCCACCTCCTAATGTTGTCACATTCCATTAAGGAATGCTTAACATCTCAACCCACTTGAGAAAGTCCACTTTCTCAAGCTGGACTTTCTTAAAGTCCATTTTCCCAAGCCACTCTCTCACATCCTCCCTTACCTCTTTAAGGCCTTCATTAATGCCTTCATTAATATGAAGACCTTAAGCCTATGTCTCTTCCATGCATTATTAATGCCTTGGGCATTAATGGCTCTTACATATTCATTTATGAGTCTCCAAATTCATAAATGAACCTTGTCCCCCCTCTCTCTCTCCCATTCTTCTATAAATAGAAGCCTATTTTGAGAGAAAATAAGCCTTCACCTTAGATCAAAAAATACATTGTTATGTTGTTGAATTAATATTAGATTCATATTTCATCTATTATCTCATGCTAGTTCATTGTTCTAGTTTCATCTTTTAAAGCTAGATTGCATGCTTTTTCACATTTTTAGCTCAAATTTGAATTAAATCCTTCATGTTAGAATAGTATTGGTCACTGATTTGAAGCATATTCTGAGAGCTAAATATGCAACTAATCACACTCTTTCTAGTTAGAAGGCAATAGGCCAATATTAGTGGTTTTTAACATTTTGACTAACCATTTGAACTAATGCAATGACCTACTGAGTGTTTGTGTTGTTTTCAAGAGGTACCCAAATACACACACACACAGATATAAGTGATATTTTTAAATCTATTTTATTCTAGTTGTCTAAGAGAAATCTACGAGATAAAATTGAAGTATAGTTTTAAAGAAAGATTGGCTAGAATTGTGGATCACGCCAAGAAAAAGAAAGTCAAGGACTTAGAAACGGTGAAATCATGTCTATAAAGAGACAATATAATTCATTATGAATTAGGGGAGTGAATAGATAAGAGGATGCTAAAGAAAAATTGATGAAGAAATACTTAAACCAGACCTGATCAATCAAGCTGAAGAAAAAAGCTAATTCTGTGGACACCGAAAAATAGAGAAGCACATCATCACTGAGTAGAAAGAAGTGGAGCAAAGGTATTGAAAAGAAACATTGATCAGAAAGGTATTATTAGCTTATAATAGATCTAGAAATCTGCAAAGTATAGTTGTATATGTGAACAAATCATTTACTATTTCAATTTAACCATTGGATCAAAAAGTCTCTTAACCGAGTAGGACTTAACAATCCTTAATATATTGAGATACATCCTAAGGAATATAAAAAATTTTAGTCATGAAGATAGCATAGAGATGTCAGATATGAAGTGACAAACTATTCTATTTAAATCCTCTAACAAGGTCACACCTAACAGTGTGTTTGTAACCTTTAACAAGGTTGGCTCTTCACTGAGCTCACTTTAGAAGAGTGAAAATTTTGGGTTACTAGTACCAAGTGGTTTTTCCCTTAACATGGTTTCCACGTTAAAAATCTATGTGTCAAATGTGTTTATGAGTCATTGATTTCATGTTTTTCTTTACACATTACTAAAATAGGATTGATCAGTATACACTAAGTTATTTACTACATTTTGGTAAATGATAGAATGGTAATTGGTAAATAGTAAGAATAAGGTTTAATAGTGAACTCCGAGCAGGAGTTATTTGATAATATAATTTCAAGGCATTCATCTTGTAGGTCTGAAGATAACTTGACGTTTATATTTAAGATATAAAGTTTTGTGGTTAATTTTTTGGAATATTTTTGAGGTCACTGATTCACGCCCCACCCCCCCCCTCCCTCTTAGTTATTATAACAATTGGTATTAGAGCTTGTGTGCTTAGAAGGAAGGTTTCAAGACCTAAGAAAAAGATCACAAGATGAGAAAATGAGATGTGCCCAAGTTAAACAAGGACAAATTTGCATCATGGAAAAGTGGGATAAGAATCCACCTATCAGGTATTGGAAATTATGTTACTCAATACTTGGATACTAAATATGTGTTGCCTACAAGACCTCACACACTCAAAAAATTAAGAGAAAATCATGAGCATAATTCTATGATGATAGAACTTGCTTCCTCACTCTTCGATGCTGAATTTGAAGATGTCAAAACCTGCACCTCTGCAAAGAAAATGTGGGACAAATTGAAGATGGTACATGGAGAAGATGCTAATGTACTAAGGGCTAAGGAAGAAAGCCTAAGAGGTAAATTTGATTACCTAAGAATGAGAGAAGGAGAAAATATCACTCTATATAGCTGCAGAATAAAAGAGGTAATCAATGCTATCTGAGGAGTTGGAGGTATACTTGAAGAAGAGACATTGGTAAGTAAAATCCTAATAACCTTACTACCTATATATATTATTAGAGTATCTACTATATAAGAAATTAGAGTAGTTGCAAACAATAATGTTACTCTAGATAGTTTGATTGGTAGACTAATTTCATTTGAGATTAATAACTTTGATAATAGTGTCTTACCATCTATTGAGTCTGCATTCAAATCTTCTTTGAAAATAAGTAAGTCATGTCATAAACACACTATGAGAAATGATATTGAAAGTGATAGTGATGACCAAGATCTTGATGAGATTGAAGCACTAATGGTTATAAGATTGCAGAGAGGCAAAGGTAGATACAAAGGTAAATTACCACTTATATGTTTTAATTGTAAAGAGATTGGACACTTTGCTGCTAGATGTCCTAACAAAAGAAAAGATGACAGAAGTAATGGCAGATCATATGAAAATAAGTTTGATAGAGGTGATAATAGAGATTACCCAAGAAACCAAAAATATGATAGAAGAGATACCCGAGACTACAAGGAAAAAGGGAAGAAAGCATGTTACCTGGCTGAGAACAGAGATGGAGATACTGACACCGAATCTAATGAAGACATTGAGATGGTATTTGTGGCCATGAAAGATGATTCAGACAAAGAAGAAAGGTATGTAGAGATTGCACTCATATCTAAGGTTGGTAAGAATGATGTCTAGATTATAGATAGTGGTTGCACTCACCACATGACCGGTGATAAACAAAAGTTTGAAACTTTTGAGTATTATAATAGTGGATCAGTAAGAATGGGTAATGACTCACCTTGTCCAGTTGAAGGTAAAGGAACCATAATGTTGAATAACCTGATCAAATATGAAAATGCATACTTGGTAAAAGGACTTAACAATAACCTATTGAGTGTTTCATAGCTAAATAACATAGGTCACCGATTAGCATTTGAGAATAAGAAGGCAAAGATCTTCAATGAATCAAGAAGTTTGATCAAAACTGGTGAACGGACAAAAGGTAAACTATTCTATCTTGATGATATAAACACCACTTATTTAATGGCTAGAAACAAAGACTTATGGTTGTGGCATAAGAGATTATGTCATGTGAATTTTGACAACATGATTAAGATAAGAAATAAAAGGAAAGTAAGAGGCTTACCGAGCATGTCAAAGCCTGAGCATACCATGTGTAAGAATTGTCAAAAAGGTAAGATGAAAAAATCTAGTTTCAAGAGAAAAACCCATACATCTAATGTTATTATAGAATTAGTCCATACTGATATATGTGGACTCACGAGAACAAAGATTTACTATGGTGATAGATATTTCATTCTCTTTTTTGATGACTATTCTAGAATGATGGCAGTTATGTTCTTAAAAGAAAAATTAGAAGCATTCAAGATGTTTAAATGGTATAAAGCTATGGTAGAAAAACAAAGTGGTAGGGAATTAAAATTCTTAAGATCATTTAGAGGAGGAGAATTCATTTCTGATGAATTCACTAACTTTTGCAATGAGAATGGAATTAAAAGATAGGTTTCTGCACCAAGAACACCAAAGAAAAAAGGGATTGCTGAAAGGAGAAACAGATCCAATATTGATTGTGCAAGAATGTTGATGATTGAGAAAAGCATCACTCAAACATTTTGGAGGGAAGCTATCAGTACTGCTATCTACACATTGAACAGAGTGCAATTAAAGAAAGACACCAAAAAGACACCCTATGAGCTATGGTATGGATACACACCCAATGTAAGTTACTTTAAAATCTTTGGAAGTTAATGTTATATTTTTAAATATGATAAATTTGGAAAGCTTGAATCCAAAAGTGAAGAAGGAATCTTTCTAGGGTATTCCACCAAGAGAAAGGCTTATAAATGTCTTAACAAGCCCTCTAACAAGATCATTGAAAGTAAAAATGTCAGAATAAATAAATATGTAGAGAAAAATGATGAAAAAAGTAGAAAAGAACCAAAGAATACAACATGTTTGTTTACACTGAAGAACCTGGCACTCTACCCAAGCAACAGCGTATCGCTCCTGAGCAACAGAACATTGCACCCGAGCATCAGGCTGCAAATACCAAAAATTAGGAAATTGCTCAAAATGATGTTTCGAGCGATGGAGATCAGAATAAAGGTCAAGATGAATATCAGAATGATGAACACAAAGCTAAACCAAAACTTGCCAAGTATGTCAGAAGACATCATCCATAGAACTAGATCATAGGAGGCAAGAAGGATGATATGAGAACAAGAAGTATGTCACTGAACACTAGATGTTTAATTTGTGATTCTAAGCCTAAATTTGTTAATACTGCACTTGAAAATGAAGACTGGGTCAGTGCTATGAATGAAGAGATAGAACAAATTGAGAAGAATAGTACATGGACATTAGTACCAAGACCAAATGACAAGAATGTCACCAGAACCAAATGGATATTTAGAAACAAGTTGAATGAGAATGGATAAGTCACAAGAAATAAACAAAGGTTAGTATACAAGGGGTATGCACAAGAAGAAGGTATTGACTATGGAGAAACATTTGCACCCATTTCTAGACTAGAAGGAGTCAGAATTTTACTTGCTTATGTTGCATTCAAAGGATTCAAGGTATACCAAATGGATGTCAAATCTACATTCCTAAATAGAATGCTAGAAGAAGAGGTATACATTGAAAAACCAGAAGGGTTTGTTGATCTTGAAAAGAGAAACATGGTATGTAGACTACACAAATCATTGTATGGATTAAAACAAGCACCTACAACCTGGTATGAAATACTTCACTCCTATCTCATAAGCATTGGATTTGTAAGAACAAGTGAAAATAGCAATCTATATTTAAAAGAAGATACTAATGATAATATTTTGATTACTGAAATATTTGTTGATGATATCATATTTGGGGGTAATGATATGTTGTGTAAATCTTTTGCTAATGAAATGAGAAAAGAGTTTGAGATGTCGATGTTTGGGGAGATCAAATTCTTTCTTGGTCTATAGATTCTTCAACAAGATGCAGGCATATATATCACACAATCCAAATACATCAAGGAAGTGTTGAAGATATTCAAGATGGAAGATTCAAAACTAGTTAGAACACCTATGGAAACCGGATGCAAGCTGACAAAAGAAGACAGGTCAAATGAGGTAAATAGGACCCTATATAGATCAATGATTGGAAAACTAATGTATGTTGTTCATAACAAACTAGATATAGCACATGCAGTTGGAATAGTTGTAAGATTATCTGCTAATCCCAAAGAATCACACATGACTACTGTCAAGAGAATTATGAGATATCTAAAGAACACTGAGGACTATGGCTTATGGTATAATAGAGAAGGCAAATTTGAGCTTCAAGTCTATATAGATGTTAATTGGGTTGGAAACTTAGATGATAGAAAGAGCACAGCTGGAGGAGAATTCTTCATGGGTGACAGACTTGTCACATGGATAAGCAAGAAGCAAGGATGCATCTCACAATCTACTGCAGAAGCAGAATATGTGGCTTCTGCTATAAACTGCTCAAATATTTCATGGATCAAAAAATTACTGGAAGGTATGAATATGAAAATTCTTGAACCAGTGATTATCTATTTTGATAATACCAGTGCAATTAACATATCAAAGAATCCAGTCGTGCATGCTAAGACTAAGCATATAGCTATAAACTATCATTACTTAAGAGAACAAGTGCAAGCAAAAGAAGTGATACTAGAATATGCTCAATCAAAGGAACAATTAGCCGACATATTCATAAACCCATTGCCTAAAGATTCATTTGAGTACCTAAGAAAGAAACTAGGGGTCCGACCCTTGTATATTGGTCAGTAAGATGACTAGGAGGCTGCATTAGCCTACACACAATCAACAGATCATTCATGTTGATGCAAGAAAAAAGATGGACTGCAAAGATACATCAATACATAGTAAGGTACATATCTACATTGAACACCAGAGCCATTGTATTGTTGATGGATAGGTAAATTAAAGTAATATATTAAATAAAGAGATATAACTTTGGCATTGTTGTCAAAGGGAGAGATGACTTGAGATGACTTGAGAGAGAGATGTAACCTATAAGGGAGAGAATATACAAAGGGAGAGATTATATATAAAATATCCATCATGACTATCAAAAGGGAGAGAATTATCAAAAAGGAGAGATGAATCATTGTTGTCAAAGGAAAAAGAGATGATCAAGGAGAGGAACAGTCAAAGAGAGAGTCAACATCAAAGAAAATATTATACAACACAGGGAGAGATAGAAGCTGCTACATCTATCCAGTGAAGGGATTGAAGATTGAAGAAATCACTCTGCAAGAAAAAAATCTAAGCTATATGAGCTTACCGAGAGCCATACATTTGTATTGGTTATAGAACAATAAAGTTGGTAGATTGATGAACTACAATTGATATATTTCATAATGTATTAGTAATAATGTAGTATGTTGCCATAAATACCAAAGGGAGATATTGATGAACTATAACTAATTGAATGTTTGAAGATGTTAATTTGATGATTACCAAGCTACAGAAAGTTAATGCAAGACATTAAATCAGCTAATGTATTGTATTGTGATTAATGTTAACTTGATATAATCTGATTGGTTATATATAAAGTGTCAAAGATTTGAAAGAACCAGAGAGATAAAGGTTATGATATTATTAATGCATAAAAGTTCAGTATGCACTAAGTGACTACAAACACCGACGGTCAATGCACCCCAACAGATAGAGAAACCTAAGGAAAGTCACAGTGATACCTGAGCAAGAAACTTGAGCAAGCATTACTGATGGGAAGAATCAATGAAACCCAAGAAGAAATTAATAGTGTTACCTAACGGACAGACAACCCTGATAGAAAGACAACCCTGGCAGAGATGCCCAAGGAGAAATGAAGTGTTGACCGAGCTAACAAGGAGTTAAACACCAAAAAGAATTGAAGTTCATAAATGAAAAAACACTTAATTGGAAAGAGCTAAAAATGGAGTTAAGTGGTTGTTAAAAATTTTTTCATCAACAAATTAAATCTAGAGATAAGTGAGAGTTTTAAATCTATTTTATTCTAGTTGTCTAAGAGAAATCTACGGGATAAAATTGAAGTATAGTTTTAAAGAAATATTGTCTAGAATTATGGATCATGCCAAGAATAAGAAAGTCAAGGACTTAGAAATGATGAAATAATGTCTATAAAGAGACAATCTAATTCATTAAGAATTAGCAGAGTGAATAGAGAAGAGGATGCTAAAGAGAAAGTGATGAAGAAAGACTTCAATCAGATCTAATCAATCAAGCTGAAGAACAGAGCTAATTCTGCGAACACCGAGCAACAGAGAAGCACAACATCACCGAGAAAAAAGAAGTGGAGCAAAGGTATTGAAAAGAAACATTGATCAGAAAGGTATTATGAGCTTACAATAGATCTAAAAATATATAAAATATAGTTGTATATGTGAACAGATCATTTACTATTTCAATTTAACCATTGAATTAGAAAGTCTCTTAACTGAGTAGGACTTAACAATCCTTTATATATTGAGATACATCCTAAGGAGTATCAAAAGGTTTGGTCATGAAGATAGCATAGAGATGCCAAATATCAAGTGACAAACTACATAGGGTTTGGTCATAAAGATAGCATATAGATGCGAGATATCAAGTGACAAACTATTCTATTTAAATCTTCTAACAAGGTCACACCTAACACTGTGTTTTTAACCTTTAACAAGGTTGGCTCTTCACCAAGCTCACTTCAAAAAAGTGAAATTTTTGGGTTACCACTCCCAAGTGGTTTTTCCCTTAATAGGGTTTCCACATTAAAAATCCATGTGTCAAATGTGTTTATGATTCATTACTTTCATGTTTTGCTTTACACATTACTAAAATAAGATTGATTGGTATACACTAAGTTATTTACTGCATTTCGGTAAATGAAAGACTATTAATCGGTAAACAATATTGAATAAGGTTTAACAGTGAACTCCGAGTAGTAGTTATTTGATAAGATAATTTCAAGGCATTCATCTTATAGGACTGAAGATAACTTGAGGTTTATATTTAAGATATAAAGTTTTGTGGTTGATTTATTGGAATATTTTTTAGGCCACTCATTCACCCCCCCCCCCCCTCNTTAGGCCACTCATTCCCCCCCCCCCCCCCTCTCAGTTATTCTAACATATAGGTCTTGTCTGATCTTGTTGTTGATTATTCATTATAATGTATATATGGGGAATCATTTATGATTTCAATGTGTGTGGTAGATATAGCAGAGAGAGATGTTTGTATTCTGTAGATGAGGTAGAAATTATACTTTATTGGAACTGTATTGGCATTGCAGATGTTGTAAGTGAGTTTGGTTGTATTGGACAGTTTGTCCACCCTTTGTAACTATTACTAGAGATTTATTAGTGAACCCAACTTAGGTCAAGATCATTGTATTGTTAGCAGTCTTCTCTAGCTAGTGGGCCTCTAGATGTGTTGGTGCCCAAATCAATAGATTGGAAATCCTCTAAGATTACCCTCTCAATTATGGGATCTCCAATTAGACTTGGCCAACGAACATGAGTGATCAATTATGATCTTACTCCTCTACACTTTAGGCTTTGTAGGACCTAGATGGGTGGACCTATACCTCAACCCTAATCTATTGGTTAGAGACTTTTTATAGTAAATAATAATATATGAAAGTCCATTGATCTCTTAATATGGAAAGTGGTTCTCAAAAATGATCAACCTACAACTTAAACAAATGCTAAAAACTTTGAATTGCTTTCTTATGAATGCTTTTAAATAAAAGGAGCATAATGTTCATAAATTACAAATATGCTTGACAAAAAAATGAACCTTGCAATTTTAGAACTATTATGGGTCCATAACACACACCCCTTTTTTGGTCCTTTGACCATGGGGGCCCCCCTCTTTTTTTTGGTTTTTGGTCAGCTCCTCCCCCTGTTCCTTGAACTCTAATCTGGAGGACCCTTTTGAGGAAGCAAAGTTACTTTTTGGTCTTTTGCACTTTTTGTGTTTTAGACATCAGGAGGTCTCTGACCTACGAAATGCCAAAATGTTGAAAAGGTGAAAGGCCAAGCCCACACCTATCGGTGTTTCATTCGCCAAAATGCCAAAAGGGGGAGGTCACTAGACTTTAGGGTTTTTGGAAACCGAAACCCCAAAGTGGATGATGTCACCCGAAGGGCTATAAAAGTGTCTCAAGATTTTTCTTTCCTCATTTATTTTTTGCCCACATTTTTTTAGCTCCTCGCGTGCCCGCTATTTTCTTCCTTGCCTCCTTGTTGTTCATCATGTCATGTCGACCCTCCTCGCGATCAGCTAATTTTTAGTCTTCCCCTCTCCTTTCACCTTTGCAAGTAGGGTCTATTTTTCAGTTCCCTTCCCTTCTTCCTTTTGCATCTTGGGTTCTAGGGTTAGTTTTTTCATTTGTCCTCCCTCCTAGGTCTCTAGGGTTTACGTCCTTGGACCTCTGGTCGTGTCGTGACCTCTTTTTCTTGTTTTTTGTTTTTTTCACCCTTTCATTTTTAGGTTAGTTTTTCTTTGATTTTGTGGTTGAGTTGCAGGTTTTTGACCTCTAAAAGGCCAAAAATATTCCCTCACCCAAGAGACATATTTCACTAAGTGCAGTTTCACACTTTTGGAATTTCAAAGTTTTGCAAAAACTGATACCACCAAAACTCTGAAACACTCAAGACAAGGTCACCCTCCCCAGGAATTTTGGCATTTCGCACTCCAAAAATTTATTTGGACCTTCGCACACTGAAAGGCTAAGATCAATTCATCACCCCCAAAGTCTATCATATTTTGGGCTTTCGCACTCTGAATTTCCCCATAGTTTTCACACTTCGCAAGTTTGAAAATACTTGCTTCTCCAGGACCTCATCCCTCAATTTTCAGCCTTTCACACCCCAACCTTCTCTTCAGAGTTTGAAAGTCCAAAAGACCGAAGAGTGTAATAAAGTTTCATTTATGGCTACTTAACAACCATCTACTTCTGGCTTTCTTAGTTGTAGTTTCTATTTCTTTTCTGCTTTAGTTTTTTTCCCTTAATAAGATACTGATGTTTTCATGTTTCCTTGTAGGAATGCCTAAAAATGGAATAATATCACCAATGAATTACTTGTATAAAGGATATCACCCCCCTCCCAAGTTTGGTAATCAGCACTAGGAAATCATAGATATAGACATCAGGAATGTGGACTAGAATGAATTCTTGGTGAGGTGTTCATGGCCAACAGGGAGAGATGAAGATTGCACCTCCCTAGTCTTGCCAAGCCTGGTCAATGTAGCAACACACACAGTGTCGATACTATCCTCTGAGCTCATCATGACATTGGAAAACCATTACACACCGGAGGAGAGGGTGGTTAAAAACATAGAAGAATAGGTAGTTCTTGACCTCAGGCCAAACAACATTGAATTTGTCTTCCATATTTAGAAAGGTGTTGATAAGTTTTATGACTTGTCTTTAGAGAAGGGCTTGAGGTGGTTCAGAAACAAGACCCAAGAGGCTTATAAAATTGAAAATCAAGAATACCCCCTACAGCCTCTCCCAAAGAATAAGCTTGATAAAATAGACCTAAGAAGGGGGTACTTGAAGGATGACATCCAAGTGGTAGTCACAATGATAAGCCAAGTATATGCACTACCTTAGTCCATCCAAATCAAGAGTTGAATGATCTTGGTAATAGAAATGATAAAGGGATGCAAGGCCAAATTTGATTGGGCCACCATCCTGAGTGACAAGTTTGATGAGCAACTGATTATTGAAAAGCACAATCCCAAGTTTTACATGACTTCATACATAGTGTATTTGTTGGCCACCTGAGTAAACTAGCCAGGGCTTACAAAATGGGGATACTTTGGTGAGATAAATGCATGGCCCTTCACCGTCTATCCATAGTTTATAAGAAGAGCTAAAATGCCCAAAAATAGCCTAGATTACCAAATATTGAATGATTCATTCATCTTTGTAGTCATTAGATCCATAGAAGGTGACTACGTAAAGAGATTATCAAAAGAAGCTTCTACTAGGATAAGGTCCATATGGACATATTATATACAATTCATAACTTTCACATACATCAGAGTGACAAGATCTACCCTGAGTCCCAAAAAAATACCCAGGTACCCTTCTGATTGGGTAATCATTCTGGAAATAGCCAGGTAGCTCGTAGATGCCTACGAGCATATCAACAATAAAAAGAAGCATTGTTGGGATTTTTCCATTTTTATAGGCTCCTACACTCTCGAGGATATGAAAATGTGCAAATCATTAGCCTTCTAGTGGGACGAGTTCCCACTCCAAACATATACACACATCCAGGCTAGGTTTGACCCCATAGGTACATACAACCATATCACTGGAAAATTATACATCCATTAGCCACATATTAAAGATCACTAGATGTATTGTGTGGATGACTATGAGGTAAGAATCAGATATTATTGCAGGATATCCCTCACATTAGCACAAATATCCTTTGAGATCAATATTCCCCCAAGGTTTGGAAAAAAGATTCAGATAATGTGTTGGAGTTGCTCTATAATGATGAAAAGCTATACAATAGACCTGTCTTGAATGCAAAAATAGACAAGGAAGAGGATTACGACATTGAATTCAAAGAAAGGCATGTAGTCAAAGAAACTATGGCATGGATAAACAAGCCTTATCAAATGGATCCTATTCCCATAAAAACACAAATGGATCCACCCAAGAAGGTGGGTAAGAAACATAGAGAGAGGTCTGTAGTGCCCTAGTTTAAGAAGGCCCCACCCCAAAAACCAAGAACAGTATATGGGCATGAGCATGCAGTGGAATATGGTTCTTGTAACACCCCAAAATTGGCACCTAACAACCTAATCAATTTTGGTGCATTTTCTTATCTTCGAAGTCCTATTGTACTAGGCAAATTCTTCTCCTAATTGACTTTAATTGACTGAGTTTCAAATGCAGAAAACCCAAATTTGCATAAATCTGACATTACACTTAATTCCTAAATCTCAAATGATTATTAGCCAAAATCCCTATGATTAATTGATTTAATCCTAAAGTCCTAAGTGCTTTTAATTAAATCAAATTCACCCTCTTTGGCTAATATACATAAAAGGAATTGAAAGGTTATTTAATTAATTGAATGAATTATC
>MU223271.1:821093-836811 GCA_018584345.1 Thuja plicata
AAGCAAGTGAAACATGAAGATTAACAAACATGATAAAATGGATGACACTCTCATAGACATCATAGGTACTATAAAGAGATGCTAAAAGAAGGATAATGAGAAAAATAGCCATACACCAAAAGAATTTAATGATGAAAATGCAAGAAGTGTTTTTTGAATATTTTATTAGTATTATGTAAATTCTAATCTAAGATATAAATCTAACACCAAAGAGAAGGATTTTTCTATCGCGGGTTCACCAAAATGTAATATAAAATAAATGTGATGTGGCATATAAAATATTGGATTTTTAGATGGATGGGGTTGATGTTAAAATGTAAAGAGATCGAATGTTCTATCTTACAAAAATGTAAAGGGGGGTGGAATTAGAGATGTGTTTATTAAGAATGTATAATGTATTAAGAAATGATTGTCCTTTAAGATGCCTAGAATGTATTGAATCTCTTAATATTAATTGAATTGTATTAATTAATTATTTCAATTGTGATTAGGGAGAAGATAAGATGTTCCTCTTTTATTCCCAAATGCACAAATGGAAGATCCAAGTTGATCAACCCAAGGGAAGGGCTAATGCACAAATGAATCAACTATTTGGAAAGGAGAATAACAAAGGAGATACCTTAAATTATATTAATTATATGTATAGAAATGATATATGATAGTAATTGAATAAATAGGAGAAATGCACAAACCTTGAAATATTGCAGATCAAAGAATGCTATTTTCTAAGGTCTGTAGATTGTTTCTGGAAAAACTGACAGTTGATACCGAACCAAAATGCAGAGATGAAAAAAACCCAAAAATCATTTTCCATTCTGATTTTGTCTTATAAAAAGGTCAACCTTGACCCACAAATGTCAACCCTAACCCAATAATGTCAACCCTGACCTGCACAGATCTGAAAGTGACTCTGTTCGCGGATCCCAAAAGTTTGCCGAAAAGGGTATCCAGATCTGGTCTCAAAACTGCGATCCTGAACCTATACCTGCAAGAAAAAGGAGATTTTTTGTTGTGGGGAAGGGGTTTGCCTTAGTCAAACCCCAATTTAGCAATTAACCTTGAAATCAATAAAGTACAGAATGCTAACAAGTAGTAGAATTGAATTTAACAATGAAGCTATGATATTCAATAGCTATGTAATTGAAATTCGAATGTATACAAGTATGTAAGTATGAAAGTATGAACTCAATAGAAACCATAAACCTCCATGATTGTATGTTTGAAATCCACTTTGAAGAGATGATGAAAGAGTCTTGAAGAGGCACAAAGGATCTTGAAGGAAGATCACACCACCATGATGGCTAGATCTAGGGTTTGAATGATGAATCTTGAATGTTTGCACCTAATCCCTTCAAAGGATTGAAATCTTGAATCCTTGATCTTCAATGGAGAACTTGAATGCTAGAGAGGAAGACTTGAACACCTTGAAATCTTGGAGATATGTAGAACCTTTTTTCTTCTTGACAAAATCTTGATTAGAGCTTTTGCACTCAGAAGACTTAGAGAAAATGAGAGAGAAATGCTTCCTTTTATATGAAATTAGGGCACAATCTCCTAAGGAGGCCAACATAGGATAATTAAATTCCAATTAGACCCATGCCCCTAGAAAAGGACCTATATTAAATATAATTTAGGAATCAATTCTTCGGAACCCAAAACAGCCGACCCGGAAGCGGGAAAACTAAATTTTTGATTAACCCTAGCAGCCGACAAGTTTCCTGATTTGAAAGGGGGACCCAGGTCAGGGTTAAGGTTGACCCTAACCCAGGGGGTTAAAACCCCTGGAAAATATGCCAGGTGGGGTAGGAGGTGCCCAAAGAGGCCCAATCAGGGTCCTGAACCAGTACAGAAGCATGGGATGATGCAGAAATAGGATGATGATATCGTAGAAGTCAAAAATGTCCCCTAAGGAGGGCTAAACTTTCTTAACATGGAAGTGCTTCCATTTTAAGATGATACACTAACAATTGGTATCAAAGCATCAGTGCTTATTAGTGCAAGAGTTCTTATCAAGGAGCATACAATGCTTATCAGAAAGTTTTAAAGGACTTGAGCTAGAGATCACAAGATATATAAGAGAGACGCACCTACGATGAAAATGGATAACTTCTAGACATGAAAAAGAAGAATGAGATTAGGAATCGCAAGAAACATTGAATATTTTCTTGACAATGAATTCATTCTACCTACTGGAGCTTTGATAGTAAATCAGTTGAAAGAAAAACATGAACATGACCTTATCATGGTGGAGATTGCTTCTTCACTTACAAATTCAGAATTTGAGGACATCAAGTCATGTACTAGTGCCAAGTAGATATGGGATCAGCTTACAAAATTTATGGAGGAGATGTAAATGTACTAAGAGCCAAAGCTAAGAGCCTTTGTGGAAAGTTTGATGACATGAGAATGAAGGAAGGAGAAAACATCACACAATATAGTACCTGGATTAAAGAAGTTGTGAATTCTATTCGAGGATCTGGTGGAACCATTGATGACAACACAATTGTGAGTAAGATTCTTAGAACTCGATTTCCTATATATTCTATAAGAGTCATTGCAATTCATGAAATGAGAGCTGCACCTAGAAATAACATTACTGTTGATAGTCTTGTTGGAAGATTGATTTCTTTTGAGCTGAATAACTTTGAAAATAGTATTATACCATCTATGGAATATGCATTTATGTCTAGTTTGAAAATTGGTAAATCTAGTAGAAAACACATAATCAGAAATAAAATTGACAGTGACAGTGATGACAAGGAACTTGATGAACTTGAATCTTTAATGGTTAGAAGATTTCACAGAGGTAAAGGAAAATATAAAGGTAAACTGCATTTGATATTCTTTAACTATAAAGGCATTGGCCATTTTGCTGCAAGATGCCCTAACAAGAAACATCATGATAGAAATGATAGATCTAATGATAGAAAGGATGATGGAGACTACCGAAACAACCGATAGTATGACCAAAGAGATAAGCAAGATTACAAATATAAAGGTAAGAAATCTTGTTACATTGCTGAATATAAAGTTAATAACAGTGGCACTGACAATGATGAAGATATTGAGATAGTGTTTGTAGCACTTAAATATGATTCAGATCAAGATGAAAGGTATGTAGAAACATCACTTATCTCTAAAGTTAGTAAACATGATATTTGGGTTATTGATAGTGGATGTACACATCATATGACTGGTGATAAAGAAAAATTTTAATTTCTTGAACATTATGATGGAGGATCAGTAAGAATGGGAAATGATACACCTTGTCAAGTAAAAGGAAAAGGTACTATTATAATGAACAATCAAATCAAGTGTGAAAATTCTTATTGGGTAAAATGACTTAACTAAAATCTTTTGAGTGTTTCACAGTTGAATAACATAGGTCACTGAGTCCCATTTGAGAACAGAAAACCAAGAATCTATAATGGTTAGGAAAATTGATCGGTACTGGTGAACAATCTAAAGGTAGCCTATTCTATCTTGACACACCTAAAACTACCTATTTATTGGAAAAGAATGAAGATATATGGTTATGGTATAAAAGTATTTTTCATGTAAATTTTGAAAACATGGTTAATTTTAGTATGAAAATAAAAGTTAGAGGCTTACTGAGCTTAACTAAACCAGACCATGTAATGTGCAAAAATTGTCAAATGGGTAAGCTGTCAAAATCTAGTTTCAAGAGAAAGAATTTCTCATCTAATGACATTTTGGAGTTAGCTCATGCAGACTTATGTGGACCAATGAGAACACAAAGCTATTTTGGGGACAAATATTTTATTCTATTTTTTTATGACTACTCTAGGATGATGACTATAATGTTTCTAAAAGAAAAATCTGAAGCATTTAATATGTTTAAGTGGTACAAAGAAAAAGTGGAAAAAGAAACTGGTAAAGATCTAAAGTGTTTGAGATCTGATAGAGGAGGTGAATTTATTTATGAGTTCACTAACTTTTGTAATGAGAATAAAATCAAAAGACAGGTTTCTGCACTGAGGACACCACAGCAGAATGGTATTGTTGAAAGAAGGAACAGATCAATTGTTGATTGTGCTAGAACATTGATGATTGAGAAAGGAGTTTCACAAATATACTGGAGAGAAGAATTTAGCACAACATTTCATACACTAAATTGAGTATAACTAAAGAAAGACACAAACAAAACACCTTATGAGCTATGGTATGGGTATACACCAAATGTAAGCTATTTTAGAATATTTGGTAGCCATTGTTATATTCTGAAAGATGATCAAAATGGAAAATTTGATTTGAAAAGTGATGATGGAATATTTCTTGGATATTCTACTAAGTGTAAAGCTTACAAATGTTTGAACAAAACATCTAACAAAATCAGCAAGAGTGCAAATGTGAAAGTTGATGAATTTTCTGAGATAAATGATGAGGACAACATGAAAGAACCGAAGGACTACAATATATTTTTTTACTAGGAAGAACCTGATATTGTACCAAAATTGATGCCTAATGTTACTGGGCAACAGGCTAATGTT
This sequence comes from Thuja plicata, assembly GCA_018584345.1. Taxonomy (NCBI): domain Eukaryota; kingdom Viridiplantae; phylum Streptophyta; class Pinopsida; order Cupressales; family Cupressaceae; genus Thuja; species Thuja plicata. The sequence goes on from MU223271.1 coordinate 825,605, forward strand.
ACTGGGAAACAAGCTAATGTCACTGGGAAACAGACAACAAAAACTGAGAGTCAGGAAAATGCTGAAGCAAAAGAACATGAATCTGAAGATAATGAAGATACAGAAGAAGATAATGAAGAATAGAGAACTGAACCTGTACTTTCTAGATATGTGAGAAGACACCATCCATAGGATCAGGTCATTAGAGACAAAAGAGCAAGCATATTGACAAGAAGTAAGTTCAGAGATGATACTTGTTTAATTTGTGAATTTGAGCCTAAGAATGTCAGAGATGCATTAGAAAATGAAGAATGGTTTAATAATATGCATGAAGAAATTGAGTAGATATAGAAAAATAAGACATGGACATTAGTACTGAGACCAAAAGAAAAAAATGTCATTGGCACCAAATGGATTTTCAGAACAAACTAAATGAAGATGGGAATGTTATCATAAATAAAGAAAGATTAGTTTGCAATGGGTATGCACAAGAAGAAGGAATTGACTATGGAGAAACTTTTGCACCCATTGCTAGACTTGAAGGAGTAAGAATACTACTTGCATACACTGCATATAAAGGATTCAAGGTATATCACATGGATGTGAAATCTACATTTTTTAATGGAATACTAGAAGAAGAGGTATACATTGAACAACCTGAAGGATTTATTGATCCTAATTAGACACACATGGTATGTAAGTTACACAAAGCTTTATATGGACTGAAGCAAGCACCGAGAGCATGGTATGAAAGATTGCATTCTTATCTAGTAAGTATTGAATTTATTAGAACAAGTGACAACAACAATTTGTATTTAAAAGGAGGAAATTATGATAAGACGCTTATTGCTGAAATATTTGTTGATGATATCATATTTGGAGGTAATGATAACTTATGTACTTCATTTGATGATGAAATGAGGAAAGAATTTGAGATGTCAATGTTTGGTCAGATCAAATTTTTTGTAGGATTGCAAATTTTACTATAGACTGAAGGTATCTACATTACTCAATCAAAATACATCAAGGAAGTACTAAAAACATTCAGAATGGAGGAATCAAAACCAGTCAGAACACCTATGGTGACAAGATGCAAACTAACAAAAGAGGACAAGACACCTGAGGTAAATCAAACCTTGTACAGATCTATGATTGGTAAATTAATGTATGTTTTACACACAAGACCTGACATTACACATGTAGTTGGAATAGTTGCAAGATTTTCTGCTAACCTCAAAGAGTCACATATGACAATTGTTAAAAGAATTTTTAGATATTTGAAGAATACTGAGGATTATGGAATTTGGTATAAAAGAGAAGGAAAATTTGAATTGAAAGTCTATACAGATGTTGATTGGGCTGGAAATATAGATGACAGAAAGAGCACTATTGGTGGATCATTCTTTATTGGAGAAAGACTAGTTACTTGGATTAGCAAGAAGCAAGGATTCATATCATAGTCAACTTTAGAAGCAGAGTATGTTTCTACTACTGCAATTTTTTCTAACTCAGCATGGATAAAACAATTGTTGAAAGAAATGAATGAGGAGATCACTGAACTAGTGTTGATTTATTGTGACAATACAAGTGCTATAAATATTTCAAAGAATCATGTGATTCATGCAAAGACAAAGCACATTTATATTAAATATCACTACTTGAGGGAACAAGTAAGAGATGAACAAGTAATACTAGAATATGTACAATCAAAAGAACAACTTGCAGACATATTCACAAAATCCTTACCGAAGGATACATTTGAGTACTTGAGAGGTGGACTAGGGGTATGTCCCTTGTTTATTGGTAAGTAACCAAATTAGGAGGTTGCATCAACCTACATGAAATTAGAATATCAATCATGTTGATGCAAATCTGAACTAGACCGAAACAGAGATATCAGTGCATAGAAAGGTACTTACTACACCAAAAATTAGAGATATTTTATTTGGCTATTGAAGATCTGCATATTTATTTTTGGCATTGTTGTCGAAGGGAGAGAAACTATCAATGACATATCCATCCACTAAAGGGATAAAAGAGAAAGGGGGAGACTTATCTAATCTACAAAGAGATTCAAGAGCTAAAAACTCAAAACTGCAGGAAGAGTTTGCACATTGAGTATTTTTTTTATACTGACATATGTTTTATATTCAAGCTAGGGAGAGCTACAGAATTGTTGCAGTTGTAGAACAAAAGTTTGGTATTTATTGTATGGAATTTTATATTGCATATTTCATATTTTGTTGCAATCAATTCTAAAGGGATAGATTGATGAACTACAACTGATTATACGTTTGAAGTCATTTATTGATATTCAACTGAGTTACAGAAGTGATGATAAAATTATCAGTTAATGTATTGTCATTGATGTCAACTTATTTGAATGTTGTTATGGTTGAAAAAAAAAATTATGTATTGAATATCTAGAAAAAACAATGTTTATGTGGTCGCTAAATGAAGAGTTCTGTATACACTGAGTGACAATGTAAACCAAGTAAATTGTAGTGTATACCAAGCACCAGTATTAACCGAGAAAGGGTTTACTGACACAACTATTGATTAAAGCAACTTAATTATAATCGAGGCCAAATTGGATGCTTAGCTAGCAATTAATGATTTTGAGGTAAAAGATAAAGTTTGCTATTTGATCAAACAATTATTAAAATTCAATGAAGATTGAATGAAAGAGATTGAAATGTGTTTTTAATACAACTGTCGAAGATGATTTGAGTAGGAAAATGAACGATGGAGATTAAGTGGCAAGATTTGAAGGATGAAAATTAAATGATACATGATGTCTATATAAGAGAAAAGAGATTAATTTGTGAATAAGGTACATGCATTTTGAAGCATACATATGTATTTATGCATGACTTATCAAACTAGGTAAAGACATAACTGAGTGTATTTCTGCAGACATTACCAAGAAAACAAAGGAAATAGCATTATCGAGCAGAACAAAGATGAAGTATGAGATGAACTGAAGTGAAAAAATTGATCAGAGGTATTATGTACTTAGAATAGATCTGAATATCTACAAATTAGAGTTGTATTTGAATCAGATCATTACTGTATTAGTTTAACCATTGTTACAGATAAATCTCTTAATCGAGTAGGACAGTGAGTCCTTATTATGAGATTCAGAGAATGTTAATTGTTTTCTTTTTGACCCCATAGTGAATGCATGGTCAAAAGAGAACTATTAGTGTTAAATCCTCTAACCAAGTCACATTTAACATTGTGCATTGTAACCTTTAACAGGGTTGGCTCTTCACCTAGCTCACTTCAGAAGAGTGGAAATATTTTGGGTTACGGGTCCCAGGTGGTTTTTCCCTTAACAGGGTTTCCACATTAAATATATACCTATCAATGTGCATGAATGTTGGGGATTGTTATTTTACTTTACACTTTATTTTATTGACCTAGATCAGTAATCACAATATTAATTTACTGACATTTGGTAAACACTATTAATGAAAGTTTAAATTTACAGAATACATTTTCACCGAGTTGAAATATATGATTGAATTTGTTTTGATATACATTGAGAGAAATTTGGGACTGTAGGATAATTTGTGAGGAAATTTATTCTAACTGATTCACCCCCCCTCTAAGTTATTCTAACAGTTGGGATCTTATTACAACATTACAATACATAGTCCATGTTAAAGGACTGACCTTGTTAGGAGTCAAGAGTAACAGTGGGCTCACTTCCCAAGCACACTTCCCAAAGAAGGTTAAAGCCACCCTCAAGGATTAACAATTTAGACAAGTGTATATCAAAAATATACAATCCAGTGAACTATCTGATAACAACTATCTTTTCTTGGTTAGTGCCAATGAAGTATTACAATCAAAAACTCTGCTCTACATCCAGTAGTCAATGAAGCTTCATAGCTTCCACACTTCTCTGCCTTCCAATTATCTTCTCATCATATCCCTCACATCTTTTCAAAAGAAATGATCTCTCATATATACCCTATTACAATAATTGATTAATAGGTCAGCCAATTAAGCTTTCCCAATATACAAATAATTATTTAACCCCTTGCTAAGATATACAAGGTACCTAAAACAATTAAAATACATCATATATACTCCAAGATCTGCAATCCATGCTCACAGTCCATAATACACGCTACATCTTTGAATTTAGCCCCAAATAGGTCTCCTCCAGAATACACACCACAACTGACGTCACCAACAATCTCATGACTATTGATAAACAATGAACATTCATCAATGTGTCTTCTATCATTCCTTAAACTCGCATAACCTGAATTATCTTCTCCTATAAGATATACCCAAAACATAGAAACCTGCTATGTCAAGCATCACTGTCACAGTCCATAAACTAGTCTTCACAAAAACATTTTTAACATCACCAATATGAAATATTAAGCCAAGAGACCTTAGGAATAAGGTCATCACACATCCTTCTTCATATCCTTCTCTTTGATCATTCTGATTCATCCGTATAGTGTCTGTACACTTATGTCAGTCATCATACAATAGTAATAACCAGTCTGTTCACTCCACAAAAACATATGTTGACATCAGTGAAAAAACATGAATATCTAAAGCATCAGTAGTACCCAAATCTGATATCATCCAACAATATCCCCCTTTGGCATTGATGGCAACATATGGAAAAATCCATCAACCCAAAAGTATTCTCTCTTAATATAATCTTCTCAATATCCTCAACACAAATCTCCCTAAAACAGTAGGGATTTTCACATAGAGTCTCTCCCCCTTTGGAAACAATGGCAAAGGGTGCCATAGATCTTTTGTAATCTTCTGTAAGGTGCATCTTTTTCAAATCTTCATGTCTAACAGCCAGGCGCAGAATCACCCAAATGTGCTCCATAGTGTTCCTGCGATCACTCCCCCTGAGGAGTAGATCCATACATCAAGTCCAAAAAATGATATAGCTTTGAAAGCCACTAGACTAATGCATGCCTGCATCAATTAATTACCACTGGGAGTGGTTCTCACCCCAAGCATGCTTCTGAGATATTCAAAAGCATCTTTTGGAAAAGGTTTTTTAAATATATCTACTATATGTTCCTTTGTGGTAATATACTCCAGTCTTATCTCTTTCTCTACTACCTTGACCCTCAAAAAATGATACTTAATAGAAATATGTTTATTCTTTGAATGCATTATAGGATTCTTTGGCATATTCATTGTGATATTGTTATCACAATGGATAACCACTGGCTCTTCAAAAATTATTCCAATGTCCTTCAACATGTGTTTCATCCAAACAACTTGTGTACAATTTATAACATCAGCAACATACTCTGACTCAGCTGTAGACTAAGTAATATAGTCATGCTTCTTACTTAACCAAGAAACTAACCTTTTCCAAAGGAGAAATACTCCACCACTTGTACTATTTCTTTCATCCATATTACCTGCCCAATCAGCATCAGTGTAAGCCTATAAAATAAAGTCATCTAATTTTTCATACCATAATCCATACTCTATTGTTCCTTTCAAGTATCTAAAAATTATTTTCATAGCAGCAAGGTGTGTCTCTTTAGGACCTACTTGATATCTTGCCACAATTCCAACTGTATTAGAAATATTTGGTCCGGTGTGAGTTAGATATTGTAGACCACCAATCATCGATCTATAATTTTTCTGAAAAACACTTTGAGTCTCATCATTACTAGTCAGTTTGTAATCAATCACCATGGGTGTCCCAATAGGTTTACAATCTTCCATTCCAAACTTCTTCAACATTTCCTTAAGATACTTGGTCTAAGATATGAAAATACCATTCTTACTCCGATTAATTTGCAAACCAATAAAAAATTTCATCTCACCAATTATTGACATTTCAAATTCATTTTTCATTTCTTTAGAGAAATTTTTACTCATCTTATCATTGCCTCCAAAAATGATATCATCAACAAAAACTTATATGATTAAGACTCCATCTTCACCAGTTCTTAAATATAAATTATTGTCTGCATTATATTTTCTAAAACCAAGATGAAGTATATACTTGTCTAGTCTTCCATACCATGCTCTCAATGCTTGTTTTAGTCCATACAATTCTTTCTTTAACTTACAAACCATGTCTTCATCTTCTGTCAAAGGAAATCCATCCGGTTTCTCTATGTATACTTCTTCTTCCAAATCTCCATTCAAGAATGTTGATTTCACATCCATCTGATATACTTTAAAGTCTCTATGTGCAGCATAAGCAAGAAATAATCTCATAGCTTCCAACCTAGCAATAAGAGCAAATGTTTCTTCAAAGTCTATGCCTTCTTGTTGCGAGTAGCCTTTACAAACTAGTCTAGCCTTATTTCTTACCAATGTTCCTTCCTCGTCCATTTTGTTTCCAAAAACCCATTTAGTTCCTATCACATTTTTGTTTTTAGGTCTTGGAACCAATTTTCAAGTATTTTTTTTCTTTATCTGTTCTAGTTCTTCTTGCATAGCTTTATTCCAGGATTCATCTCTACATGCTTCATCAGTAGTTTTTGGTTCAACTTGAGAAATCAAACAAATTTCATCTCTTACTTTATATCTAGTCATCATTCCTTTACTTGCATTACCAATGATTTAATCTTTAGGATGGTTCTTCTTAACATACCTCGCAGTCTTAGGAGTCTCAGTAAGCTCAATTGATTCATCTTCAATCTCATCATCAACCATCAAAGGTTCTTGAGATTCAGTAGTGACCTCTTTTATCTCTACAATATATCCACATTCATACATTCTTTCCTGAATCTAAAACTTTTCATCTATCCTCACATTAGCAATTTTAATCAACTTCCTCAATCTCAAATTGAAACATTTATGTGTTTCTCTTAGTAGAATAACCAAGGAAGATACCTTAGTCACTTCTAGCATCAAACTTCTCTATCTCATCATCTCTTTTAATATAGCATTTACTTCCAAATATTCTAAAATATTTTATAGTAGGAGTATGATCAACCCATAATTCATAAGGAGTCTTACTTGTACCTTCTCTAATGTGAATTCTATTCAAGGTGTACACAGCAATACCAACAACTTCTCTCCAATGAACATGTGATACATTTCCTTCCAGCAAAATAGTTCTGGCAGCATCTAATATTGTTTTGTTTCTTCATTCTATTATCTCATTCTGTTACGGTGTCCTAGGTGCATATGTCTATCTAAATATTTCATGCCCTTCATAGTAGGTATTCAATAAATTTGAAGTAAACTCCCCACCTCTATCTGATCTCAAACATTTTATCTTCAAACTAGATTCATTCTCAACTTTTTCTTTGAATAACTTGAATTTGTCAAATGCCTCAGATTTCTCTCTCGAATATGTAACCCACATCATTCTAAAAAATTCATTAACAAAAAGTATAAAGTACCTTTCACCATAATAAGATCTTTCTCTTGTAGGACCACACAGATCTGTATGTACCAGATCCAGCTTCCCTTTTGTTGAATAATATTTGCTTTTAAAATTGCTTCTAGTTTGCTTCCCCATAAAACACTCTCTACACATAGTGTTAGATGGTTTCACAACATTAGGTAGATCTCGTACTTCATTTTTCATGCTTGCCTTCAGAATGTTATCAAAGTTAACATGAAAAAATCTTCTATGCCATAACTAACTGTCATCAACCTTCGCAATAAAACAAGAAGCTTCATATGTATTCAATTCAAATACATTACCTCTAGATTTAGTACCAGATGTGATCAAGTCTCCTTATTTACTTCTAATATAACATTTCCCATCAATGAATTTCAATTGATAACCTTTGTCCACTAGCTCTCCAACACTCAACAGATTATGCTTAATTCCATCAACAAGCAGTACATTGTCAGTATTAGTCTTTCCATCCAGAGAAATAGATCCAACTCCAATGATAATCTTATAAATATTGTCACCAAATCTAACAAAACCACCATCATGTCTTTTCAAACTAAAAAACTTATTTTTATCTCCAGTAATATGATGTGAACAACCACTATCTATAACCCATTCAAATTTCTTTTCAACACGAGATACTAAGGCTTTTTCTTCATGTATAGGTTCATCATCCTTAATAGCAATAAATCCAATTTCATCATAATCAACATAATCATCAGATACACCTTTACTAGCATAATAACATTCCTTGTCTTTTGAATACTTTGATTTGTAAAGGTTAGGTTTATGTTTTGGAACCCTTGTAGGACATCGAGATGCAAAATGACCAATCTTGTTGCATGAAAAACATTTCAAAGGTAACTTGCCTTCAAATTTACCCTTACCTCTCTTTTCTCTTCTAGCGATCATGGCTACCACTTCATCTAGCTTTCTTTCTTCCTCATGTATATGTTCTCATTCATCAGTATAGTCTCCAATTTTTTCTCTCAAGTAGTTATTGTTGGTGCTCACAATTACAGATAAGGTCTTTTTGTTTCTATGCACAGTCACCTTGAATGCTGACTCAACTTTAGGTAAAGAATCTCCCATTTCTGTGGCCTCAAAAGTAGTTAGCTTTCCAATCAAAATCTATCTATTGAATTTCAGTGTCAAAGGTATAATCTCCTCTATAGATTGTACTTTAGCTTTGTATGTAGGTGTCATAGATCTAAGTATCTTTGCAATTACTTCTTCCTCACTATAAGTACCTCTAGATATTTTGACACTAGTAACCACTTCAGTAATACTTTGTGCATATGCCCTTATATTCTCATCATCTTTCATTTTCAATGATTCCATCTTTGTCTTCCAGTTTTGTAACTTTTCTTGTTTTTTAAACTTATCTCCTTCATACAGTGCTTCCAATCTTGTCCAAATTTCATGTGTAGAATCCAAATATTTTACTTCTGTGAAATCACCTTTAGAAAGTGTGATGATCAATGATTCCCTTGTGACCATATTTCATGAAAATAAATTCTTATCATCTTCAGTACCTTTATCAAATTCATCCTCAGTCTTTATCTTTTCATTTCTTTTCATGATCATCCAGTAGTTAATTCCCAAACATAGGAAATGTGTTCTCATCTTGTTATTCCAACTGTCAAAGTTTTCAAGATCAAATTTTGGATTATCCTTCCTGTAATAAGACATCTTCAGGATTGCCTCAAGTTTTTAAGATTTCTCTCTAAGGACCAATAGCTCTGATACTAACTATTAGGAATAATAGTCTACAAGCACAACTGAGAGGGGGGTGAATCAGTTGTGATATAGATTATTAAACTTTAAAATTTATAAACCAAAAATTCAATGAAAATGATAACACATTAAATTCCAACACAATAACACAATACTTGTTGTCGAGGAAACCCTATTAAAGGTGAAACCCAATGGGAATTGGCACCCAAAAATGATGTACTAAGAGTACACTATCCCTGTTAAAATATTTAGCTCTGTTAGGAGCTTATTATAACATTACAGTACATAGTCCATGTTAAAGGACAAACCTTATTAGGAGTCAAGAGTAAAAGTGGGCTCACTTCCCAGGCATACTGCTCAAAGAAGGTTAAAGTCACCCTTAAGGATTAACAATCTAAATGGGTGTATATCATAAATATACAATCTAGTGAACTGTCTGATAGTAATTGTCTTTGCTTGGTCAGTTCCAATGAAGTATTACAATCACAAACTCTACTCTACATCCAACAGTCAATCAAGCTTCGTAGCTTCCACACTTCTCTACCTTCTAATTATCTTCTCATTATATCTCTATCACATATTTTCAAAAGAAAAGATCTCTCATATATACCCTATTACAATAATTGATTAGGTTGGCCAATTAATCTTTCCCAATATACAATAATTATTTAACCACTTGCTAAGATACACAAGGTACCTAAAACAAGTAAACATCAATTACAATACATCATATATACTCCAAGATCTGCAATCCATGCTCACAATCCATAATACATGCTACATCTCTGAATTCATCCCCAAATAGGTCTCCTCTAGAATACACATCATAGCTAACGTCACCAACAATCTCACGACTATAGATCAACAACAAACATTCCTCAATGTGTCCTTTTTCATCCCTTAAGCTTGCATAACCTGAATCATCTTCACCTATAAGATATACCCAAAACATAGAGACCTGCTATGTCAAGCATCACTATCACAGTCCAGAAACTAGTCTTCACTAAAACATTTGTAACATCACCAATATGCAATATTAAGACAAGCAACCTTAGGAATAAGGTCATCACACATCCTTATTCATATCCTTATCTTCAATCATTCTGATTCATCCGTACAGTGTCCATACACTTATGTCACTCATCATACAATAGTAATAACCAGTATGTTCACTCCATAGAAACATATGTTGACATCACTGACAAAAAATGAATATCAACAACATCAGTATTACCCAAATATAATATCATCCAACACAAATGATTGCATCTATTGGGTATACAATTGCGACGTGGTCTGGTTTATATCTAGTGGGTTATTCCAAATCTTTCTATCATTCAAATTTGCAAAGAAGAATTAACAATGGTTTATGTCCATTAGGATTTCATTTCCAATGAACTTTACTTTTTCTTGTCACCTAACTTTTTTAATTATTTATCATAAATCTGAAACAATTGGAATCATCTTTATTTTTAAGCATAAATTTTCATCATTAGTGAACTACATTCATTGATACATTGGAAATATAAAAAAAGTACCAAATTTGTTTTGCATGTTGACATCTTGAAGGTACCAACAAAGACCTCCTTGTGAACATTCACATTTATCTTCAACTGAGTTACCAAGCTAGTTGTACCACAACCACGAAGAACCTTGGGAATAAATTTTTTATTCTTTCAAGAGAGGAAATTGAATCTTGAGATACTAGAAATTGACTTGTGTAAAAACAACACTCAATAGAAGTGGCACTATAATGATTAAGGGTGCTCCCCTTAATACCACAAACACATAACAGAAACAGAGAAGCAACAAAAATTTGCAAGAATAGAAAATGGGCTTCTTATTATCTCCACAAATGTGGAATTACAAACTTTCAGAATTACAATATGAAAAGCCACATGGGCATTCCCCTTACAATATTCTGTAGGACAAAACCTCAAATTATTACCCAGATCTACCCAGAACTGCCCTAGACAACACTACGGGCCTTCTTTATATAGGCAATTTCCACCGCCCGAGAAGGTTCCAGAAATTTATCCCATAGGGCCGACCAAACTTAGAATTATTTTATTTTACAATTTATTACATCATAGTCGGCTCAAAATAACTTTTGAAACCC
>MU223271.1:859950-885308 GCA_018584345.1 Thuja plicata
TACCCCCTACCCTTGGGAAAATGCTATAAATACAAGCCATTTCCTTTGTGTTTGGGATCCAAGAATTTTAAGAGCAAAAGCATCCTTATTATAGGCACATTGAGAGCATATGAGGAGCATTTGAGAGATTTTGAGAGATTTCAGCATTTGCATAGCATTTTAGCATATCATGTTTAGGAGCATTTGTTGTTTCCTAACATAATCTTGGAACATTTTTGAGCATTTTGAGTATTCTAGGTAGACTTGAGCATTCATTTTTCATACATATCTCATTCTAGGATTGTCCTTGAGAGATATTAAGCCTAAGAGCTCTCTTAATAAAGCTCGGATAGAGAACCATGAGATGATATAAATTCTTAGCTTCAATTCTTAGATTAACTTGTTTTATCTTTCCATAGAATTGTATTTCTTAATCTTAATTTCATGAAGGTTTATTTTCTTACACACGCCTACAAAAATAACAAAAATTCACAAGAGAAGCCATTTGGGAAGAAAAGGCCCAACAGACCATGGAACACTCAACCCAACAATGGTAGCATACCATTGGATAATGCTAAGGAAAATTTTGAGGAAAATGTTGTCGGGGCTCCAAATCCATCCCAAGGAAATGGCGGATGTGGAAGCAAACCCTACAATCAATATCCTACAAATCTGGAGGAGCCATCCACTTAGTTTAACATCATGATGTTTGACTCCTATGAGTCTATAAATGGGGAATGCTCGGATGCCTATACTGGAGAAGAAGAGTTTGTGTTCCCATTCCAAAAGGAGAAAGAGCCTGAATACTCTAAAGTCCACACCTTCCAAAATGATCATCAAAACTCATACAACTTACGGAGATGAAAGGAACCTCTAACTGATGCTATACCTCTGGAAAAACAACCAATTCCACCAGATCCCCAATCAAGAAACAACCCTGCACCACCTAGATGTCCAAGTGCTCCCACATCATCTCCACCAAAAATGTTTGCTATTTATAGAAGTCTAGCTTGGTCAAACAAAAAATACAGTGTGGTCAAACAATTGAAGAAAATGAAGGTGAACATATCTATGTTCAAAATGCTTCAAGGTTTCCCTTCTCAGAGAGAAGCACTCCTAAAATCCCTGGACCATTCAAAATAAGGTACAATAGCCAGTAGTGCAAAGACCACCACCTCCAATGTCAATGCTTCTGAAGCTTTTTTGGCGATGTTCAAAGACAAGATAGAGGTACCACCATTCTTGCTCATTCTATGAATATTCAGAAAAAACTTACACAACTGCCTAATAGATTGAGGAGCTTCATGTAACATCATGCCCTTATCCATCTATCAAAAATTGGGGATGGTTCTGCAAAAAATAAATCGAGTGGTGATCCAGCTCAACAAAATAGAAGTCAGGGTGATTGGTGTACTTAAGGACATGCACATCCAACTTGTTGTTGACCCAAGGATACAAGAATACATCAATATGCACATAGTATATATCTCCAAGACTTATGGGATGTTGGTGAGTCAAGAATGGACCAAATGCTTGAGGGGATGGTTGTCCACTAATTTCACCCATCTATGGCTACCACGGAAGGGATTGAACAATCAGATCAATATAGATGTCAAGCCCAAGTTGAAGAGGATGATCATAGACTATAATGCTCCAAATGAAGTTTTGTTCATAGAGACTGACCTAGGTACCTATCAGATGGATGATATTCTCATGTTCCAAACCAAAGAAGTCAAAGAACAAGATCACAGTCCCGTATAAGGCCTATAATAATTCAACATCAACGATGACATATTTCAAAACTTTATCATCAGCATGATGACAAGCCTGCAGCACCTAGGGAGGGATGTAGACTCTAACATCCTCCTATTGTTGGGGTACTATCAGTTGCACAAAGTGTGTCATTCTGAATTCACTTGCCCCAGTTGCCAAGATGCACTGTCGCGAGTGTTGACTCAAATTTCCCTACCAATCAAAATCCTAGAGAGGCATGAGATAGAAAAGGAAATCCTTGAGGTGGAAATTAAAGGTGACACTATGCCAAAGATAGATAGCCTTGTTAACCTATACACTCCAACCCAGAGTCAAGACAATGGGTCAGATTCAGATGACAAGAGCCCTACCTTGAATGTATTCAGTGACTGGAGCACTTTAGATGATGGTGCATTTCCACCCTATAGAAAGCTACAGGAAGATCATGAAGGTGAAAGTGCTAAATCCCTGGACCTTGAAAGTATTCAAGGGTTAATGAAAGAAGAGTTAACTTCCTCATATAGTGATGGGGAATGAAGTAGAAGCTCAAAGCAAGTGGATTCTCAAGAAATTTCCTAACCAAGTCAAACCCGAAAAAATAGTGCCAAATATGGAAATTACATTTCGATGGGTCTAAGTCTAAACAAGGAGCAGGTGTAGGGATTGAACAAATAAATCTAAGAGGTAAGTCTTTCTATGCTTCTTATTGGTTACAATTTATATGCACTGACAATGATGCAGAATATGAAGAATTGGTTTGTAGACTCCTCCTCGTCCATGAGAAGGGAATAAAAGCCTTGATAGTAGGAGACTTGAACTGATTGTCAAACAAATCTACAGTCAATATTCTTGCAATGATAAGAGACTCTTAGCCTACCGAAATAGGGCATGGGACTTGATCAAATACTTCGAGGAATTCAACATTAAATCCATCCCACGAAGAAAAAATGTCATCATCGATGCCCTAGCTGTATCCACTAGTTCATTACACCCAATAGAGAAATCTAAACTAAAGAAGTTCTCAATTGAACTCATTGCAGCCCCAGCTATCCCAAATAACATTACCAATTTCCAAGTCTTTCAAGATGACCAACATATCCTTGAGTTTATCATTTGCGTAGATGTGTTTGAAAATAATATTATAGATGAAGGGAAGGAAGAGGCATAAGAAGAAGTCAGCCTGGAGGTCCTGGATGATCAAGGCATCATAAACCTAAGGACCAATCCCATACCAAAAGGATGGTGGAACTAGAAATAATTTTTAACAGTGATGGGACTTCTATGAGAAGACACCCCGATGGTAAAGAATGCGAGACATACAACATTGGCACAAAAGATGAGCCAAGAGAGGTCCACATTGGGAAAGTATGTACCAAAGAAGAGAAGGAGAGGATGGTCCAACTTCTTACTGAATATCGAGATGTCATAGCCTAGAGTTATGATGAACTGAAAACATATGACACCTCGGTGATAGTGCACAATATTATGTTGAAACCAGACTCCAAACCATTCCGACAGCATCTACATCCCGTGAACCCTACTATGGAGCCCCTGATACAAAAGGAAGTCTAGAAGCTGCTTGATGCAAGGATCAAATTCCAAGTTTGACACTTCATGTGGGTAGCAAACTTGGTACCCATGGAAAAGAATACCAGTGAGATCCGATTGTGCGTAGATTTTTTAAATCTAAACAAAGTCTCTTAGAAAGACAACTACCCACTCCCTTCTCTTGATGAAATAATGCAAGTATTAAATGGTTACCAAATGATGTCCTTCTTGGATGGCTATTCAAGTTACAATCAAGTAATGGTACAAGAGGAAGCCAAGCTAAAGATGACATTCACCACCAAATGGGGGACATTTTACTATCGATAGATGCCCTTTGGTTTAATCAACGTTGGGGATACTTTCCAGAAAGAAATGGACAATACTTTCAAGGGTCTAGTTGGAAGGTGTATCATCATCTATATGGATGATCTAACAATTTTTTCAAAACAATGAACCAATCATATAAGCGATCTGAGAAGAGTCCTTCAAAGATGCAGGAAGTACGAGATTTCCCTCAATCTCAAGAAATGTGTATTTGGGGCCACAAAAGGCAAGTTTATTGGGAACATAATTTTACAAATAGGAATAGTAATTGACCCAAAATGATTCCAAGCCATTCTCAAGATGACCTTTCCTCACAATTGCAAGGAGTTGAAATCTTTCTTTGGGAAGATTAACTTTGTGAGGAAGTTCATTAGCATTTTTGTCGAGATAGTAAAGCCACTCAATGATATGCTGAGGAAAAATGCTAAAATTGAGAAGACTCCCCTAGTGATGAATTCATTTTAGGAGATCAAAAATGCAATCACTACAGCCCCTGTCCTTGTCAGTCTAGATTATAGTATCCCTTTCAAAGTATATTCTTTCATGTCAGATCACTCCTGTGCAGGCATTCTCACACAAAAGAAGGATAGGGAAAATGAGAGATTGATAGCCTTCATGAGTTTCCCCTTAAGAATGATGAAGTTAGGAACCCCAACCTAGACAAACAATATTTTTCTTTAGTCAAAGAGGTGAAGAAATCTAGCATTACATCCTGAGGAGAAAATTCTTTGGGATAGTCCCCGATGTGGCCGTGAAATCTTTGTTGATGCAGAACGAGCTAGGAGAGTGAAGGAGAAAATGGATGGCAATCCTACAAGAATTTGACCTTGAGATCCAAATAATGAAACTAGTAAGAGGCCAAGGCCTAACAAAGATAATCTTTGAAGTAGAAGAGGGTCTAATATGCCAAACTTACACCGATCAAGGTGTGATCACAGATATATGGTATCAAGATGTAGTCTATTACCTGCTACAAAACTGCTGCCCAAAGGGGATGAATAGCTCACAGGGAAGGGTTTTGAAAATAAAAATTAAATCCTACATGTTGAAGAATGGTAAGCTATATAAACACAATTATTAAGGTTTGTACCTAAGATGTCGAGACACACTTTAAGTGAAACAAGTCCTAGAGGATTTCCAGCATAAATACAAGACAAGACACGAGTCAGCTAAAGAAACCACCCACCAAATCTTGTGATCAGAGTATTTATAGCCAACATTGTTCAAAGATACTAGCAAACACATAAGATCATGCCACATATGCCAGCTAAGTGCGACTCAAGAGAAAAATCTGGCAATGCCATTACAGCCAGTATACGAGGTACATCCATTTGCCTAGTGGGGCTTGGATTTTGTTGGAATGATTAACCCCCCTTTGTCTTTAGGTCATAAATTCATCTTGATGGATCCAATTACTGCACGCATTGGATAGAGGCCCAGGCACTGAAGAATTACACTAGGGAAGTGGTAACCAGGTTCTTAGAGGAGTACATCATAACCAGGTTTGGGATGCCATTCTATCTGGCATGTGACAATGCTCCCTCTTTTTCCTCTACCTCACTCATTTAATGGTCCTTTGAAAATTAGGTAATCCTCAAATTTTATTCTAATTACTATCCACACAGAAATGGCATAGCAGAGTCAACAAATAAGAACCTGACGACAGTGATTAAACACCTCCTCGATGATAACCCCCAATATTGTCACACAAAATTGAAATATGCTTTGTGGATGGATCGAGTGAGGATTAAGAACACCTTGGGGACATTCCCATACCAATTGGTCTATGGCCTACAACCAATTTTCCTTGTGAACTTGAAAATATCAATCCTGAGATTTATGGACCAGTATGTTGGGGGTGAAGATCGAGTACAGGTTTGACTCATGAACCTCATCAACCTGGAGGAGAAAATAAATTTTGACCTGGAGCATGTGTCAAAGCACCATTCCATCATAAAGTGGTAGTTTCATAAGAGAGCTACCATTAAATCTTTCAAGATCTCTGACCTTGTGCTCATGTGGGACAAGGAAAAATAAAATCCAAGCAGCCACACCAAATTTCGAAAATTGTGGACAGACCCCTATTAAATATTAGAGATCTTGGGGTAAAACACTTTTAGGATAAGTGTCATAGACGAAGAGTTAATCCCATTTTCAGTCAATGGAAAATTCCTCAAACACTATTTCGGATCCTAAGCGGGACTGCCCTTCGTCCCTTGTATCATAGTTTTGTTCATTTTGTTTTCTTTCTTTCTTTATTTCTTTCTTTCTTTCTTTCATTTTCCTATTTTCAGTCTGTTTCTTCTATCTATGGTTGTTCCCCTCCCTTTTTTGTGGCTCGTTGCTTCCTTTTTTCTTTAGGAAAGTGTGTCTTATACTTATTCCAAGTGGTTCTTAAAATTGGAGTAGAGGTATTTCTTGGTCAATTTATCCAAAGAAACATACAGCGCAGAGAATGTTCCCAAAATCATAAGTGGTGATATCTTCCATTGACAATCAGGAAGATGTTCGATGCTCTGTCATCTTGATCACAAAACACACTAAGAAATGGTACCCAAGTGCGTTGGTTTCTCGAGCATTTTTCAGTTGAGACCAGCACTAGCACATTGATTTAGGTACCCACCAATCCCAGAACCCAAGTCTAGTGAATGCAAAGGTAGGAGGAAAAGGAGAATAACTGAAGATAAAATAAACAAGTGAACTAGCCAAGAAAATGGCCCAAAAGGTGGTTGCAATCATAAAATCCAGGTAGCACATCCTAATCATTTCTCAGGTTACTCGAAGAAGACAATATGTACTTGGATATAGAACTACATAGATCAAGGGTCGTGATATGGCTCGGGCAAGAAAATAAGAAATTATTTCAAAGAAAATAAAAAAACAACTCTCCTACATAGCTCCAACCCTAACAAACCGAATAGATAAGGGTGACTCTAATAACCTCTACCAGGGCTATGGATGCTCGACCGACAGTAGAGCAAGGTTAGATTAGGGACTCGGGGAAAACTTTTTGAGGGCTATGGATGCTTAACTAGAATCAAAGCTCTTTTCAGGAATCCTTGGTCTATGTGGCGAAGGTTGGGAACAGCTAACAAACATTCTAGTCACCACAATCAAAGGTCAGGAAATGAACACACACTAGGAGACAAGTAGAAAACTTCAAAGTTAGAATCCAGAAGGGTTTTGATGATAAAGAAATGTCTTGGTCATTCCTCCTTTTTGACGGGCCTATTTTTTGTGGTTCCACACAACACACCCCATTTTTGTTCCTTTGACCATGGGGGGCCCCCTCTTTTTTTTTTAGTTTTTGGTCAGCTCCTCCCCCTGTTCCTTGAACTCTAATTTGGAGGGGCATGTTGAGGAAGAAAAGTTACTTTTCAGCCTTTCACACTTTTCTTGTTTCAGACATCAGGAGGTCCTCCGACCTCCAAAATGTAGAAACTCTAAAAAGATGAAAGGCCAAGCCCACAACTTTTGGTGTTTTAGTTGCCTAAATGCCAAAAGGGGAAGGTCAATAGACTTCGGAGTGTTCGGCCACCGAAACCCTGAAGTGGGTGATGTCACCCCAAGGGCTATAAAAGTAGCTCAAGATTTTTCTTTCCTCACTTATTTCTTTTCCTCCTGCATTTTTTGAGCTCCTCGCATGCCTTTTATTTTCTTCCTCACCTCCTTGATGTTTGTCATGTCATGTCGATCCCCCTCATGATCAGTAGCTTTTTGGTCTTCCCCTTTCCTCATGCCTTTATAGGTACTAGTAGGGTCTCTTTGTCAGTTCCCTTCCCTTCTTCTTGCCACATTTTGGGTTTTAGGGTTAGGTTTTTGTTTGACTTTTGTGTTTTCTCGGCTGTTGTTTTTGGGTTGTTTGTCCTCCCTCCTAGGTCTCTAGGGTTTGTGCCCTTGGACCTCTGGTCGGGTCATGGCCTCTTTTTCTTTTTTGTTTCTTTTTTTTTCTTCCTTTCATTTTTAGGTTAGGTTTTCTTGGATTTTGTGGCTGAGTTGTAGGTTTTCGGCTTCTAAAAGATCAAAAACAACCCCCACCCTAGAGATAGATTTCACTAAGTACAGTTTTACACTTTCATACTTTCAGATTTTTGCACAATTTGATACCACCAAAACTCTGAAACACTAAAAACAAGGTTTCCCCTCTCAGAAATTTTGGCATTTCACACTACAAAACTTTCTTCAAACCTTCGCACACTGAAAGGCCGAGATCCATTTCGTCAGCCCCCAAAGTCTATCAAATTTTGGGCTTTCACACTCTGAATTTCCCCACAAATTTTTTACTCTACAAGTCTGAAAATACTTGCTTCTCCAGGACCTCATCCCTCAATTTTTAGCCTTTCACACCCTGACCATGTCTTTGGAGTCCGTAAGTCTGAAATACCAAAGAGTGTTATAAAGTTTCATTTCTGGCTACTTAAGAGCCATCTGCTTCTGGCTTTCTTAGTTGTAGTTTATATTCATTTTCTGGTTTAGTTTTTTTTCCTCAATATGATACTGATGTTTGCATGTTTCCTTGCAAGAATGCCTGAAAAGAGAATAGTATCACCAATGAAGTACTTGTATAAAGGATATCATCCCCCTTCCAAGATCAAGAATCAATATTAGGAAATCAAAAATATAGACATCAGGAACTTGGACTAGAATGAATTCTTGGTGAGGTGTTCCCAGCCAGTAGGGAGAACTGAAGATTGCACCTCCCTACTCTTGTCAATCCTGGTCAAAGAAGAACCACACTCAGTGTCAGTCCTGTCCTTTGAGGTCATCATGATATTGGAAAACCATTACACACCAGAGGAGAGGGTGGTTAAAAACACAAAAGGATAGGTAGTTCTTCACCCCAGGCCAGAAAAAATTGAAGATGTCTTCTATCTTCAGAAAAGTTTTGATAAGTTGTATGACTTCTCTGTATAGAAGGGCTTGAGGTGGTTCAGAAACAAGACCCAAGAGGCTTATGAAATTACAAATCAAGAATACCTCATGTAGCCTCTCCCAAAGAATAAGGTTGATAAAATAGACCTAAGGAGGGGGTACTTGAAGGATGACATCCAAGCGGCAGTCACAATGATAAGACAAGTAAATGGACTACCTTTGTCCATCCAAATCAAGAGATGGATGATCCTTCTACTAGAAAAGATAAAGGGACACAAGGCCAGATTTGATTGGGCCACCATCCTGAGCAACAAGCTGGATGAGAAACTGACTACTATAAAGCACAACCCCAATTTTTACATGACTTCATACATAGTGTACATGTTGGCCGCCTGAGCAGACTATCTAGTGCTTACAAAATGGGGAGCCTTTGGTGAGATAAATGCATGGACCTTCACTATCTATCCACAGTTGATAAGAAGAGTTGAAATGCCCGAAAATAGTCTAGATTATCGAATAGTGAATGATGCATTCATCTTTGCAGTCATTAGATCCATAGAAGGTGACTACGCAAAGATATTATCAGAAGAATTTTTTTCTAGAATAAGGGCCCATAGGGGCATATTATATACAATTCAGAACTTTCACATACATCAGAGTGGAGTTATCTAGCCTAAGTCCCAAAAAACTACCCAGATACCCTTCTGATTGGGTAATTATTCTGGAAATAGTCAGGCAGCTCACAGATGCTTGCAAGCATATCAAGCATAAGAAGAAGCATTTTTAGTATATTCTCATTTCCATAGGCCCCTACACTCTCCAAGATATGAAAATTTGTAAATCATTGGCCTTCGATAGGGACAAGTACCCACTCCAAACATATGCATACATCTGGGCCAGATTTGACCCCATAGGTACATACAACCATATAATTGGCAAATTCTACATCCATGAGCCACATATTGAAGATCACTGGATGAATTGTGCGGATGACTAAGAGGTAAGAATTAGAGATTATTGCAGGTTGTCCCTCACATTAGCTTAAATGGCCTTAGAGGTAAATATTTCCCCCAAGGTTTGGAATAAAGATTTAGATAATGTGTTGGATCCACTCTATAGTGATGACAAGATATATAATAGACCTATCTTGAATTTGGAAATAGACAAGAATGATAGAAAGCCTTATCAAATGGATCCTATTCCCATAAAAACACAAATGGATCCACCCAAGAAGGCGGACAAGAAACACATAGAGAGGCCCACAATGCCCTAGTTTAAGAAGGTCCCACCCCAAAAATTGAGAACAATATATGGGCATGAGCATGCAGTGGAATATGGTTCTTGTTGATGTTTAAAACTGTTATGCTATCAAAAGCCACCAATATTCCTTGAGATTGATGTTCGGAGTGGTTAGCTCCAAGTATGAAATCTCTGCAAGACAACTGGACCAACTATAGGGACAAGACTGCCCTCTTCACTTTTGGCTCTACAAACCCAAGGTGGGTATGCCTAATCTAGACTAATCTCAGCTCTTTACAACACCTTTTACCTCTAGATTATGAACAACAGATGAATGGAAAGTAAGTATTAAATTCCAACCTAGCATTCATTGTCTCTTCACTACCATGGGTGGAATAAGAAGAACAATTGTAACTGTAAAGAACTTGTAAATGAGTTTGATATAAATTTTAGGGATAGAACATAGCCAAACCATTCAGATATGTATCTCAACAAAAATAATAATCATAGATCAGTGCCTTTTCCATTGGGCTAAATCCTAAATACAATACTGAAACTAAGACACCTTATAGGCAAAGATTCAAAGCCATGAACATAAGAATTCTCAAAATCACACACTACAAGATCCTCTAATAAATATCCAAATAGAATCAATGTAATTTCCAAAGGAATTAGTTTGACCTAAAATCAAATACCTAAGGAACACACATATGCATAAGCATGACTTATACAGTAAGTCAGAATACTTACAACTCAGTGAATAACACAAAGGAGAGACTTAATTCTGAGAAAACATATATTAAGTACGATGAAACTGATTCCTGATTCAGTATGACAAGGAAATATACTATATGAAAATATGAAAAATATGTAAGAACTTTCAATTCTATCTTGATACAATCTTAAACTATATTTTCTATATCCTAGACTGGAAACAAAATATAAGCCTAATGCTCTCCAATATTTCTCCCAATTCTCCAGCCCCTCTAAATGGTCCTGAAAATTCCTTTATAACAACAGGAATGCAACAAGCATCTGACCATTTATGGTTAGGGTTACAACCATAAAATGCAAGCATTCAATTCTAAAAACAAGTTGATACCCTAAAATCATCCCTTTTTCCTATGAAAATATAATATGGAAACATCAGGAAGACTCCCTTGGATGTAAATATAGTACTTCTGGTGTCAAAAAGAAATCAAGTTTATGACACCAAGAAATACCCTTATTAATGAAGAAAAGACCAGGCGGCATCAAGAAGAAACAATCTGATCACAAACCCTAATTGCATCACTTTAGACATAAATATGCCTAGCACTATCAGATCTCCATCCAAACATGGCTCTACAAGTGTGAGAAAATTACCCAAAAGTTTAGATTGAAACATTAATGGCATGCTAAGATAAAACACTTATCGTCTGACATAAAAACTTTGCTGCAAAATATTTAAAATTTTAAATTTCCATTGAAATGGTCACAGATGGTGCCAAAAAAGACATCAACAGTTGAGATTAAGACCTTTTCTCAATTTTAAAATAGGGTCATCGATGAACCTTTAGTAACGCGGGCATCAAATAAAAGAAAAGTTAACCTTTGCCTAGTCAACCTATGTCGACATCCATGTGGCAACATCCCACTGGGCCTCAGAACTTTTTGTCAACCTTTTCCTATGCAAGCCCCACACTCTCACCTTGTTACTTATCTGAACATGTGTCATGCATTTCACTACCGTGTGATTCTTATCTTCCTCACATCTTTCCTTCCTGTGGTAATGAAACAACATCAGATCTTGATCCATCTGGTCGATCTTAGCAGACCCATCCTTCCATCCCTGCCACAAGGAGCCATGTCATTTGCTAGAACCTCTATTGCATGTTCATCTGACTTGGCACTGCCACCTGTCAAACTTGCCATATGTCACACCCTTGCTACTATGTGATCTGACTGGACCTACCGTGACTCAGACTGCACCATTTTTCCTTGCCGCCATCTAGTGATCCTCGACCACATCACCTAAGCATTCTTTGAATTGGGCCCACCAAAACATCTTTTATGTTTGCCGCTTGACCACCCTCATCACCATCCATCTACTGAACTATCTGCCAAAAGGCACATGCCTTTTAGACACTTCACTATTTAGTGCTGGGATATAAAAATATCAAATTTCTTCAACACACGACCAATGTAGGATATAAGACCTAGGGAACTGTAAACAAAAATGAACCAACAAAAGCACCAAGACCAAATTGATTGTTCTGACTACAAATAGGCAACCAAAAGGGAACAAAATACAACCACAACAACCCTCTGCAAAAAAATCTCAAGAAAAATAGATAAGAAACACTCAGACACCAGTGAGAAACCCCGAGCAGCAAAACTGAGCAGCATTACCGAGAGGCATCACTGAGTGATATTAACGAGCAACATAGAGTAGCATCACTGAGCAACATAGTGTAAACTGAGCACTAGGATAAATCAAGCACTAGTACTACCCGAGCATCAATCTAAACTGAGCACTTCATATTAATTCCTTTTCACCATCTCTGGTTGCTAGTGCCTTGGTCAGGCTTCCAGAGGCCTTCAAACTACCTTAACAAACACTAAACCAAAAAAAACAAGCAACTAAACAACTATAGAGTTTTTTCACCGAAATGACCTCGGTCATTACAAGAGTGGATGAACAAATAGCCCAGGCTCAAGAAAATGACCTAATAGTGGCTTTGATTGGGGATGTATGCCTCTTGCAGGCATAACAAGGTTCTAGATCTCTAAGATAAATAAGACCACCCAAAAAAATGGAAGGGAAACCTAACTAACAATAGAAAAATAGAAAAGAATATATACAAACATTCATGTTCATGGATTCTTGCTTCTTTAAGAAAAGTAGAACTTCAAAAATTACCTATGAACCGGCAATTCTAGAATGTTTCTAGTTAATTCCTTTATCATATATGAATCAGAACCCCACCTTCTATGAGCTATGTATGGTCTCAACCAGATATGATCAAATTTGGCATGTTTTCCTTTGTCTTCTATTTTGGCATTCCACATTAAAACCATGTCATCGGCCTCAAAGTTCCTAGTAGTAGTTCTCTTCTCAAATAGATTCTTGCATTGTAATTACAATTTGATATTTCTATCACGTGCTACCCTTCTTGACTCATCAAGTTGTATCAAATCATCCAACCTAATCCTCATATCATCTTCTAGGTCATTATCATATGCTTGGATGAATTTATACATTTGCAATAGGTTATTCTATGGTATTCAGGCATGGATACCATATACTAAGTCAAAAGATGCACATCCAATGGCCTTCTTTACTGTTACTCTATATGCCCATAGAGAAAGCTACAATTTGGAATCCCGGGGCTTCTTGTTTGCATCCAACACTCTATTGATAATCTTTATCAAGCTCTTGTTACTGGATTCAACCTGACCATTCCCTTGGGGATGATATGGGGAAGAATAAGAAATATGAATCACATATTACTGACAAAAATCAATGAATTCTTCTTATCTAAAACACATAGCATTGTCAACCACAATGGTTTCTGGACAACCAAATCTAGTCAATATATTTTTCATTGCAAAATCAATCACAACCCTACTTGTGGCTCTTCTAGTTGGAATTTCTTCCACTCACTTGGTAAAATAATTAGTTGCTACTAGGATCCATGAATGACCTCCACTATATTTATTAGGGATCTCACCTATAAAATTTATTCCCCATTTCTGAAAAGGTGCCTCAACTGTAATAGGCTTCAAGGGAAGATTCCACCAAACTTTAACTTGCCTGAAAATATCTGACAAGCATCACATTTTCTAACATATTGGTGAGCATCCTTGAAGATTTTTGGCCACCAAAAACTAGATTTGATAATCTTATGGGCAGTAGTCTTAGCCATGTAATGGCCACCACATATACCATCATGCATTTCTTTCAAGAGATCATTAGACCTATCATGATCTACACATTTGAGCAATGCTCCTTCATTGCTCCTCCACCATAATTATCCTTTAATTATTGCATATTTTAGAGAATGAAATTTGATTGTTCTCCTTCTATTATCATTCATATCAGGGGGTAGCACCATCTTCTGCAAGTATCCAATGATGTCTTTGTACCAACCAGAACAATCCATATCACAAATAAAATGTCTCTTCTCTTCTTCTATCATATCATTATGATTTGCATCCAAATTGGTTTGAGCCATGAGTTTAGCAAGTCCTAGACCCCTCACCAACTTAGTAATATGGATGTCAATATTAAACTCTTGGATCTTGTTGATCCATCTGCACCTCCTCCCTAAGACCTCTTGTTGAACTAAAATTTCCTTCACAGCATCACTTGGCACATAAGCAACTATGGTTGCCCCTACCAAATAACATCTGAATTCTTTTATAGCTTTGACCAAAGCATAGGCCTGTTTCTCCATAATATCATATTTCAGCTCTGCTTCCTACAAGGACTTACTGAAAAAGGAAATAGGTTGCTCATAGCCTTCTAAATTCTTCTGCAATAGTACTCCAGCAATAGTGTTATAAGAATCAAAGGATAAAATCTGAAGTGGTTTAGTATAATCAAGGGTCCTCAAAATAGGGGCATCTTTAATAGCCTTCTTGATATCTGAAAAATCCCTACATACTTCTTGAGTCCATTCCACTTTGGCTCCTTTCTTAATCATCTTTGAGATTGGCAAACTAGTCTCTACAAAATTTGTAACAAACCTCCTCAAAAAATTCACTTGTCCAAAGAAAGACTGAATGCCCTTGACATTTTTTGGTTGAGGAACTTTATCAAGTGCACTTACCCTTTCAGGGTTAATCCTAACTCCATCTTTAGATACAATGTGTCCTAAAATATTTCCCTCTGTCACCCCAAAAATATACTTCTTTGGGTTAAAGGAAACCCCATACTGTAGGGGTCTTACAAAGATATTTTCAAGGTGATCACAGTGTTGATCTTCTTTTGATGAGTAGGCAGTAAGATCATCTTGATAGAATGCCAAAAATTTGTTTATAAAATCTGCAAATGCCACATCCATAGCTCTTTGGAAAGTAGCTCCAGTATTTTTCAAACCAAAGGGCATCCTGACATACACATAAGCTCCCCAAGGTGTGGTGAATGCAATCTTGAACTATTCAGATTCCTTAACCTTGACCTAATTATATTGTGAAAATCCATCCAACATAGACATCATTTCAGACCCTATGAGTCTTTGCAACATTGCTTCCATGTTGGGCAATCCATAATTGTCCTTCAAAGAATTAACATTTAGATTTCTAAAGTCTACACATAATCTAATATCTCCATTTTTCTTTCTTACTGGTACCAAATTACACGCCCAATTTGAATGCCTTACAGG
This sequence comes from Thuja plicata, assembly GCA_018584345.1. Lineage (NCBI taxonomy): Eukaryota > Viridiplantae > Streptophyta > Pinopsida > Cupressales > Cupressaceae > Thuja > Thuja plicata. Next base: position 875,034 of record MU223271.1, read on the forward strand.
CTTTATAATTCCAGCATCCCTCATCTTTTTTAACTCATCTTGCATCTTGGGTGCTAGAGTGGGATTAACAGGTCTTAAATTCTATCTGAAAGGCTTAGTGCCTTCTTTTAATGGAATCTCATGCCTAAATAAATCCTCTGTATATGCCTTTAAATCATCATAAGACAATTCAAAAACATGTCTATATTTCCTAATAAGATTTACCAATGAATCTCTAAGCTTGGGGGACAACTTCCTACCAATATATATCTTTTCAGGATCTTGATCGGTTCCCAAGTTTATATCCTCCAAGACTCCAAGTTTGTTGACCATGCTTGCTAATAAAGACTTGTCTTTGTTATCAAAATCTCTTTCAAGTACAACCAAACCTTTGGGTACCCAATTTGACTTTAATTGGAGAACTTCCCTTCCAAGAATATTATCTTTTTTATATATGTCTTTCACAAAACTAGTAAAGTCCATCTCTTTATCACCAAAGTTTAATTCACAAAATAGGAATCTCAAAATATCCATGTCATCATCAAAGACCTGCCAACTTTCAACACTGTTTGGAATGGATGGTCTAGATTGGATCTCTATACTAGCAATTCCTGCAAAAGTAATGTCTTCAGGCCTCAAGGAAATATTAGCTAGTAGATCTGTCGTCTTGTTCTGACTTATGTCCATCCATTCAATGTCAAATGCATCAAAGTTTTCAATTTCATCCCAAAAAGCATTCCTATCCTGTTTTAACCTTTGATTCTTTGAAGCATACCTAGATCTTATTTGAGAGGCCACTAATTCATAGCCCCAAATGACCCTAATACATCTGATTTTGTGTCTTGAAACTAACCTCAATCCTATTAGAAAAGCCTCTTATTTTGTAATATTATTAGTGCAAGTAAATAGCAGAGAAAATGAGAACTTGTATGTTTTACCACTGGGAGCTATTAGTAACACTCCTACACCAGCTCCTTCTTTTGAGTTTGCACCATAAAAGTACATTGTCCATAAATCAGTTTTATCTACAAGATTGTCTTTTTCCTTTGATAGTAGCATAGGTTTGACATCCTTCTCAATTTTACTATCTTGCACTTGAAAGGATCCAATGTCAGTATCCAAGAAATAGTTCATTGCTTCATCTTCACTCTCCTCAATCATGTGAGTAGTTCTAACTTCTTTGGATACCTTGACATTCTTACCATCTATGTTAAATATTGCAAAGAAAAAATCAAATTGGATACTCCCTCCCATTGAGGCACTCCATTTCCTAGATAGAAAAATTCCATATTAAGGTGGAATGTCAACTACTAGAACACTCATTGTCAGTATCTTTTCTGGAAATGGAGCAAGTGTATAGGGAAAAGTCTTAATAGTACCTATAACAAGAACTTCTCTTGAATCCATTGCTTGACATCTCCCATGAGGAGCATCTACCTATAGTCCCATTGACTTCATTATTTCTACAGGCATGACTGTGTTTGATGCTCCTAAATCAATCATACAATTCTTGAGCATCTTACCATTAATAATTAATGTTAAGAAAAAGGGATCCACAACTCCTAAAGGAGTGATATGAATAGTATTTAGGAAAATTTGAGGGATCTTAGAAACAATTTCATCTGATTCTTTTCCCTTTGTATTAAGCTTCTACTTACTATTATTTTTCTTCTCATCCATTTCTGATTTCAAAGCTCTTGTGGTAGAAACACTATTCATACATGTCAAATTTGTCTCTATGTGTTCAGGAATCCTCATCATTTTTAAAAGTGGAACCCTGACTGTGATTAGTGAAATCAACTGTCCCATGTCAACAAAAGTATACTTGATATCAGCAATGTCTTGCTTGGTAATAACAATATTTCTATCCTCATTTTGAGTAGCCAAACTTGGCTCAACTCCCTTAGCATCTTTTTGAATGGAAGAGTCATTCACCTTTGGTGTCTTTAATTTAATCTTATAGACAATATTTGGATTTATTAGTTTATCCTTTGTTCCTACCTTCATCTTTTTCATATTATTTGTAGTTGTTTCTTTCTCTGGTGTCAACTTAGGACTTGCTTTTGCATTTGTAATAAACATACTAGATAGTGTACCATCTGCACTACCAACTTTCCTATTTCTCATATTATACTTACTTTATGCTTGAGAAACCAAGTTCTTTGTAATTCTATCCCTTTCCGCATATGAAGGTCTTCTATCCATAAAAGGTTCTTGTTCTCTTGCAGCATTACATCTTATTTTATCAATGTTTGATTCCTTTCCCTCAAATGAAATGACATTTTTAGCTTCAACTTGGTCATCAAACTCCTCTTCATCTAATGAAGACAACTTTCAACTTTGACCTTGGTCATCAGATTCTTCACTCTTGAAATCTGTAGAAGCCATTTCATTCCCAACATCATCATATAATTCATCTTCTTCTTCCTTTTCTTGTTGGGTCTGACTTGGATACATCTTCAAAGCAATAGCACAACTAGTAGGGTTATGTGGGGATTCACAACCATCACACCAATAATTCTCACTACTCATGTTAGCTGAATTTCTCCACAGAGGATTTGGGGTATCTCTGTTTGGCTTCTATGTGTTGTGTGGAATAGTGGGCTTACCATCCTTCCATTGGGTATTGTATGGGTAGTTCTGCATCCTAGGCTATTGACTAAAACTATTATAGGATTTCCTACTATTATTTGGAGCTATAGGATTCTTACTTTCTCCTGGCTTTAGGTCTTTTATTACATTAAAAAAAAAATTTGTATTGACCTCTTCCTTAGGCTTAGCATTTGAAGGTTTATCCAACTCCTTTCTTGCATATTTCCAATCATCTCTTCTACCCAATTTTTTGGATACCCTCCTATTTGTTTCTATATTGATAGTTGTTTTATAAGCATCTCTTATAGTCCTTGGATTTTTATCTCTTAGGAGGTATCCCATCTTAGAATCAAATGCATTAAGATAAGTAGCTAGACAAACTTTGTCATCAAGTCTCATAACTTGGAAAATTTTATGCATAGCTCTCTAAAATCATATGTTGAACTCTGCAACACCTTCATTTTGATTATTTTTTACATTGTTGAATTCATTCAACATGAATCCTTCATTGGTCTTATCACCATATTTCTCTTTAAAGAAATCAATTAATTTATACATTGACCCTATAGAATTATAGGGTAACCCATTGAACCAATCTTTAGCATCCTCTACTAAGGATTGAACAAAAATTTTCATTAATACATCCTCATGCATAACTTCATAATCTTCCATCATATTAGAAAAATTATTTAAGTGTTCTTAACATTTTGTTACATTTTTTCCAGCAAATCTAGGAAGCTTATCTCTAATGACACTTGGAACCTCATTAGGATAACCATGAATATTATGAAAATAAAATTTCTTATACCTTTGTGCATGAGTAGACTTTCCTTGAAATGTAGTGTTGTCTTGAGAAGTAGAGGCTTTAGTATTTGATGTTGTAGCTGCTCCAACACCATGATGAATAGGCCTTGTTGTTTTTCTAAGAAAATCATCCTTCTTCTTCATCTCCAAAGTACTAGCCTCAAATTTTGCCTTCTCAAGCTCTTTAGCTATGATCCCCTTTTCAACTCTAGCTCTTTCAAGATCCATTTCCAATTTAGACATATGATCTATTGGGACTGTAATGCCCCACCAGGGAACCCGAGAGAACTAACCTAAACTTGACACTGAGTTAATAGGAGAATTTTTTTTTAAATGTTTACAAGCAATAATGATAACAATGTGGAAGCAATGCAATGAAGTACATGACATACACATAACTATAACTCATACATAGATAACAATTCTCAAGTGTTCCTTGACGTAGAATTACTTAAGCAAGATAATCTACGAGAACAACTATAATGAACTAACATAAAGGATACATCAAATGAATCCAATAATATACATCTCATAACTCACATCCTCTGCACATGATGTAGGGTATGTAGTAATCACTCTAATACAAGGATGATACAACAACTAATATAGGTACCACATCCGATACACTATTACAAGATTACAACTGATATGATAAGATCAAAACCTCCAAAGATAAACATGATGAATACAACATGGTACATCCTTGAAAGGATGTCAACCAATATACACATATGGTTACACATATACAATTCATGAAACTGAACCAGTCTCCATAAGAAACAAAAGATAGAACTGCAACAAAGATCACCCAAGCATGAAGAAGAACCGTCAGAATCTCAATGGTAATAAGAATCGCTACCACCCGACCGTGTGGAACTAAAGGTCCACTCCCACCATACTAAGGAGATAATAATAGGCCCACTCACACGGGTACACAACATGAAAGAAATCAAAGGTATACAAGCCATCATAAATAAACATATAGGAAGATCCTAGAAGCTTTATGATCACAACGAGAAAGACTAAAGTAACAATATAAGGATGGAAAGATCAAGACAACTGAAAATCCAAGATCAAAACAAAGGTACACCATCCTAATATAAAGGAACATACATAAGATATCCAAAACACCAACATAAACCAAATACTGAATCCAAAAGTCAAATGACAAAGACACAACCATAAAAGGTACAACAGGACCTACGGAGGAGACTTAAGCTACATACTATGGGAGTGTCATCACATGGTCAATAACTTGAGTTACCCTAGACTGGCCTCTCTAGACCCCGGACCTCTCAATCTTGACTCATGCGGAGCTAGGATACCCTCTCACGAAGATGAGGAATCTAACCATACCTACTCTTTAGGTATCAACTCATTCTTATCCTTAGTCTATACTAGCACTAAAGGCATAAGCGAGGCATCATGATCCATCTTGTAATTAATATAAACCCTAAGTTTTATTATTAAGTTATCACCTACTAACTAACTTACGATAGGTCACCCTGGACTGGCCTCTTTAGGCCCCAGAATCCTATTGTAATCCACTCCCCTAAGATGCACCTAACTAACCACCCCCTAAGCTCAAGGTCAAATATACTCTCTTGGACTCATAAACTGGTTCCTACCCATATAGGAACTACTGGTTCTCACTAACCATATGAGTCATTCTCAAGGATCACATATCCTAAGTTCAAAACACTAGGTTCAAAAAAGACAATCGAACCAACATAACATAATAAGACACATGCACTGGAAAAACACTCACAAGATACCATGAAGATACAAGCTCCAACAATCATATAGAAAGGAACTGGAAATAAAATCCCAACAAACCCAGGTAAAACACCCTAAGGGTCCACTAGACCCAAGAGATATCTGAGACAATAAAGTCCCATACAAGAACATAAATACTTTTCATATCAATAATACTTAAACATACATCATGGCATGAAACACATAATCAGACAGAAATAATTTCAGAATCGAGTGATATATATATCTTCAGAAAGAGCTAAGCAAAGAACGTAATAATAAACAAATTTATAACCTCATTATGCAAATTCGTCTATCTAGTAAAATTACTATCCAACTATAATTAAATCCTCAAGAAAAAAACAACTAAAGCTCTTATATAGGTTACTTTATAATCTCCATCAAATATAAATTATCCTAATTTGATAAATACTAAATCAAAATTATAATTACATTAAATATGAAAATACAAAGTATTATCAAACAGATATTAGTATTAACTTCAATTTCAATGCTATTATTTTCAATTAAACAAATCACATATACAAGCACTACATGAAAGAAAACTAACCCATTTAATAATAATGACATTATTATTAAAGAAACAAAATTCTCTTTAACAAAAAAAAATCACAAATAAAATAATAACCATTTTCTAAAAAGAATTACAATTAAAATTTACAATTAATCTAAACTTATTAATATTAACAAATAAAATATAAAATAACTATGTTTAAAACAATAGTTAAAATAATATTTAATAATTTAAAACTAAATTAAAAAAAATCTAACTAAATTTAAATTAATTTAAAAAAAAAAAACATCGAAACAATAAAATAAAATAAAATTTAATGTATTTGGGGAGGGGGGGGTCTCGGCCCCACCCCCATCTCTCACAGCCCCTTTTAATAGGGGACAGCCGCAGGCCCCTGTGGGCTCTGCGGCCCCCCATGGTTCCCCGTAGGGGCCCACCGGTCCGCAAACCCACAAGTCTCCTGCGAGCTGTGTACTCGCATGGGGGGGTGCGGTGGCCCCTGCCACCCACCTCCCATTTCAATTTTTTTTTTTTTTTACATGGTTTTCTTTTTTAAACAATATATTTAATAAACACTTTGTTTATTATAATATATTTATTATATATATATATATATATATTTATTTATTTTTTTTATTTTTTTTATTTATTTTTTAAATTTTTTTAAATTTTTTTTTTACTGGTGGATTTAATAAATAACAAGGACTGTATACTTTTTTTTTTAAAATAGCAAGCTCATTTTTTTATATTTATTTATTTCACTTAATAATACTTTTAAAATGAGAATCTTTTCCTTTTTAAGGCCAATTTTATAAGCTATATTTTCAATAATATAGGCCTTTTTTTTTCTTTTAATTAAAATTCTAAATAACAAAGATGGATTTTAGTTTCTCCTTCATGTAAATTGATGAAAACAAGAGGGTTTTCTAATTTAATATTTAATAAATATCAAGAAAGGTTTTCTTTGTTTCATAAACATGCAAATTAATTCCTTTTAATTATTTTCTTACAGATCTGATCCCAGTTTCAACATGCATCTGATGAAGGAAAATTTTCTACTATTCAAGGTGAGACAAACACAGATCTTAGGGTTTCAAGCTAATTTTCTTATATTAACAAAATTCTCATTCAAAGAGGAATTTTCCCTAAAAATGAAACTCTAAGGGCAATTCCAAATAGAAATCTTTCATACGAAAACCCTTATGCCCATTTGGCATTCAACACCCAAAAATGAAACCCCTATGCTCACAATCACAGATCTGATAAAAAAACATGGAGAAAAACACAAATGGATCCAAGAACACATTTTTCATCATTTTAATTAATGGAATCACCAAATACACAAACAGAGAAGATCAAGCAAAGTATCTTAATTTTTAGATGAATAGAAGACAGGGATCTAAAAACTAGAATTGAAATGTTCAAGATCCTACCTTAGTAACAGAAGAGATGATCAAACCCACAAATCCAAGCAAGATGAATTCAAAATCCAAGCAAGAGAATCCACAAATCCAAGCAAGCTCTCTCAAAACTCTAATCACCTGATTTCTCCTTCTCCCTGCTTGAACAACCTCCAAAAAGGCTTCCAATCCAAAGATATAGATAATCAAGCAATTAAGTTTTCAAAAAGTGAAAATCCTAAAGGGAAAATAAATTATCTAATTATTAATTAAAATAATTCTTTTATTTTCAATTTCACTTAAAGCATGCAAAAAATTCAATTTTATAATATCAAAGCAAAGTGTTAAGTTGAAAATGCATGAGATATATTTCAATTGAATTAATCAATTAACCATGCAACTTGATAACATATTCAATAATTAAACCATGCACAATTAATTACAGTTAATTGAATTTAATATTTATTAAATCTTAATTATTTTAATCAAGACTTAATAATTAAATTAACTAATTAAATATAGGCATTTAATTAATATTTAATTATTAAATAGCCATATATTTCATATTCCAATGTTTTAACCTTATAATAGGTGCAATAATTAACATTAATATTTAGCATAAATATTCCTTAAATAAATCAAGCTAAAAGCATCATTAAATCACCTAAAACCCATCCAAACAGGAAATCAACTGAAACAGAACCCAAACACACACACAAACAGACTCACAAATCCATGTTAGTTGACAGATTCAAACACTAGGGTAGTCAATCAGATTCTTTGTCCATCAATAGGATAAAAAAAGGGTTTAGGGTATGGATTTGGACCTAGTATTATCTCCCCTCTCTTACCATTGAGATATTGCGATAGGGCACGCTCACTCTTGCCAATTCAAGGAAGACTTAGCCCGGTACCTGAAAACCTGTCATCACAAAGATGAGCATATATGCATATAATATAGAAAATAATGGTTGAGACTAGTTTATCATGTGGATCTCACCGAAGCAAATAACTACGACTCTGTGCCATACCATATCAAGCACGTCAAACAGTAATGCAAAATATATAATGATCTATGAGCATATAAATCTAGGGTCAGTATTGTCAAAAAACCATAATCGAAATGACATCCTAACATATACATAAGCATCATGAAATAACCATAAATCATATGCAATTAGGAGATATAATACACTAAGAAATGAATCAATAACATACTGAAATGTGATACATAAATATCCTCACAACCATATGAAATAAACCACACATACATGAAAAGGCCTAAAAGAGTTCAGCAACCAAAATTGAAAAGAAAACTAAGAGGTGGGTATTACAGGGACCATAAAATATTTGGGTTCATTTATTGCAACCCCTGCCATTCCTTGTTTTCCCTTGTCTTTAGGGCCTTGATCACTAATCACTTGAATGATAGGTTCCTATTCAAAATTCTGAGGCTTTTCAACATAATTCATTACCTCCAATTCTAACAGTTTCCTCATTCTCTGTTCAAGGAAAACTTGATTCTGTCTAATTTCATTTTCTTTTTTCTTTTCTCTTTTTTTTTTTGATATTTACTTGCTCTTGGATTCTTCTTTCTACTTCAGAAAGTTTAGAAAATATACTATCAGGATCTGGAAGAGTAGAAACAGATTATTCATCCTCTCTTTCATCAAGAGAACTATAATCTCCATAAGTGTCATGCCCAAAAATTTTGCGCCCAAAAACGCAACAACTTTTTTTTTTGAAAGGTATAATTAAAGTCAAAAGGGTTTAATGGGAATCATGACTGCATGTCAACCTCCCTCAACCCAAGGTCGCCTTCTAGGGTTAAAGTTACACAAGGTGTTATTAATAATTATAGATTTCCCTAGAGTCAAAATCTAGGCTATTGTTCAAGGTCAATACAAAGTAAAGTTCTATTCTTGTTCGTGTCATCTTCTTTTTTTTTTTAATAGAGTTTGATGATGTGGAAGGGGAGGCTCCCTATGCTTAGCTTCCAGGGACCATCGGTAATCTAGTGGGCTAATAGTTTACAGATATTTGTTATTAAACACCCTAGGGCAATGCACTTATGTAATATTATTTTTAAAATGACCAGTATACTGGTCACATATATTGGCCACATAAAAATAACATTACAAGTCCCTATGTTTAATTAAAAACTTTAATTAGACTCTCCCCAATAAAATTCCTCAATTAGATTATTAAATTATCGTTTATTAAAGATCACGTAACCCTTATAGGTCTAAACCATCAAGTTGCCAGCTCACCTAATGACAACAAATGTGGGTCTAAATAGAAATTTTGTCAATGATATTCCATTTAAATCATTGTATATAAATTAACATACTTAATAAGAGAAATTAAGTTTAAGTTGATTAGCGTATATTCCCTTGCATTCATAAGGTATTATTAATTTAATTATTGTTAAAACCATCTCTCCTAATTTACGTTCTGATAAGTAACATTTAAGTATTCATTTATTAAGTTTTAACCCCTTAATAAATTCGTCTAAAAACATTAGACCATAATAATGTAATTACATGGAAGAAAGAAAAAAATATATAAAAATCAATATTTAACTTACCCATGATAATCTTCTCCAACTTATTTCATAAACATTAATAAAAACCTTTCTTTATTACTTCCCTCTTTGAGAAGAAAATATTACCCCCCCAAAAGAAAATAAAACAACTCTTTTAAATCTCCTAACCCTAATTCAAAATTAGGGTTAAGGCATTGATATGAGAATTTCAAACTTATTGATTTTCTTTGTTTTTCCTTGCCCTCTCTTCTCCTACCCAAACCCTACTTCTTACAAAAAAAAATTGAGTTTTGAAGTGTAAATGCAAGTTGCAGGCTTCTCATGGAGCCCTCAAAGAGGAGAATACTAGAGGTGGATATATATTTAAGCATATATACATACTCACATTGCTATGAGTATATATATATACTTAAATATATATATATACATATTTAATTAACGCTGAGGTTTTCAAGTGTTGTGGCAGCAAAACACTCATGGCAGCGGTGGCATTTTCTTTTGTTTTGATGCAGGGTTTGGGGAAGAGGGATCACGCCCCCTGCCCTTGTGGTGGTGCCGCCCCCATGGCATCCACCACAGTCGGTGACTACTATCGCTTCCTGTGGTGGCGGCACCACCACGACGGGGGAGTGTCGTGCCTCCCTCCCTTCAAACATAAGGTGCGC
>MU223271.1:885940-961074 GCA_018584345.1 Thuja plicata
AGTAACTAACAAGTGGCCTTTGCACAATTTCAATTTGAAACATTAAGGAACATAAAATAACAAGATTTATACAATATTTATCTCACATTGGAAGGAAATTTTATTTACTCAAGAGCCTAATACAAAAACATGGAATTGTCATATCTAATAGTTTCTTATAAAATGTTTTCAAAGAATACATAAATCAGCCACATGGCTTAATACAATACTATCAAACAATTTACATTTATTTTGAAAAAGGTCCATGGCATTTCACATGTACATAATAAGTAGGTATCTTTCTCCCTAGTTCATTTCAAGCTTCAATGTGGCTCCAACTTCAAATCTGCAAATCAAAACCAAGGGACACAAGAAACCATGGGCTGCTCACCACCCAACCTAGGCCTCTTATGAGGCCACCCCCGAGCTTGGGGAACCAAACAAAGGCAGGTAACAACCTACAACAAGCATAAATAAAAGGAGACATCAACAACACACATAAAACTCTCATTCCCAAAGGCTTTGCACAATGGGTTTCTCAATAACCCTATAAGGGGTGAAGTGGACCAAGTACCCAAGGGAGAAGGCCATACCCAAAATCCATAATCTAAGCCCTCACATGGCTTTCATAGCACATTCCTTTCCAATTCAAAACCAAGTTCATCATTATGCCCTTATGACCTCGAAAAGAAAGAAACAACAAAGGAAGCTTCATGGAGCCCATACTCCATGATTTTTCCTTCTCCTCCTTGAGGAGAGACTCTACACCAAGGGCTGTCAAAAATCCTTCACCCCCAAGGCTACTCTTCCCTCCCAAGGGTGAGTGAGCCTTGAGACTCCCATTAACAATATTTACAAAGAAATAAAAATAAATACTTAGCAACAACAACAACATAACATTTACTACAAGCTCATAGCTCCAATAAATTCACAAGGCACATACAACATCCATCTTTTTCAAGAACAAGATTACACTACAAGAAAAGAGTTGCAACAAGTCCACCAACCTAAAATCCAAGCTTAAGGCAAGATAGTTGTAGAAGAGCTCCCTTTTAGCCTAATTTCTCCTTCCAAGATCACCAACTCTAGCTATGTCTCTAAGTTAGAGAGTGGGTGTTCAAACTCTCCAACATGGAGAGTTCCCACTAAAAAGCCACTAGAAAACTCATGGGGAGAAGGAAAGTCCTGCAATTGGTCCCCCTTCCCTAAACTCTTACACCTTTCTAAAAATAGATCCAAAAAAGGTAACTCCAAAAAGGTGAATAATGTCTTTGCACAAAGATGGAAGGGTGGTCTATCCAAGGTCAAGTCTTATAAGAGTTGATTTTCGTCCAACTTGGAAAACCAACTTTTTGGAAGGGTCACATGGTCAATCAGAGGCTATCCTAGGGTTAAAATGGCCCTTATCTATTGGCATAACAAGTGGGCTACCTAAAAATGGCCCCAACACACCCCTAGACACTTTCTAACCCCTCCAAAAGTCCACTTAAGAGTATTTTCAAAATTCCAATGAGATGAGCACAACCCCATCTCCCAAACCAAGGTATGAATATGGGGATTCACTAATGTACTTATCTAGGTAGGTGGACAACCACTCCCAAGTTGACATGTCATGACCTTAAGTACAAATCACAAGTGTCAAATAACACACACAACATTTACACATCACTAGGCCATGTCATATCCACTTGGACAAAACTCACAAGGAAATAAGAAATACATTTAAGGACTACATTTCCAAAATCAACCATATACATTTATGAATTAAATCACGATACAACAAGGTCTTGTCTCTCATTAGACGCAACCTTGGCTCAAACTGAGTTCACATATTCCTTTGTTTGGTTCCCTGGATAAAATACCATGCTCTCATACCTGCACACTCAATTCAAATATCAGTAGTCTGAGGAGATAAATATACATCATAAGGAAATAAGCAATATACGGAACTTAAGGAAGACATCAACCTACTAATTTTATTACTTAAGATCACAAGAATATAATAATTTAATTTTAATCATTTAACATAAGGTAAAAATTCACATTGCACGATATCAAAATTTAATATCCATTTCTAATAATTCTCCTATCATCAATAACCCATAACATAATCATAATGTATTTCCAAATCAATTGTCTCAAAAATAAATGCCCATAATGGAAAACATAATATAGTCCATAAGGTGCATCATAAAGTATCATGTGTCCAACATCCAAAATGATCAATCCATGACATAAATCATAAAATTCATAAGGTCCATAGTGCATCAAAATGTAAAGTATCATATGCTAACTCTATCATAAGCAGAAAAATTGGAAACTACGATGGGGTTCAAGGTGAGTCCTCACAATAAGTACCTAGTCTCTCATCCGCGGCCTCCTCATATTTTGATGCATTTCCTTCATGACTATGGTGGACTGGTCTTTCTTCTCTAATGACTCCCCCTTTCCTTTCATCTTGAGGGGTATCTCTTTCTCTTTCTCTTCTAGTCTGGTCAGACTTGGATGTAGTTAGGATAGTATCTCCCAACCTCTCTTCAGGATTTTTCTCTGACCAAGACCTGGTGCCTCTGTAACTCATATTGGAAAGTGTGTGACACAAAAACTTTAATACTCAACACTGCTGCAAAAAAAACTTTAGAGTCTCCACCCAATACTTAGTTGGGATCACAACACTAACAAATATGAAATCTTCAATAGAGAACTCACAAGATAAAACAATGAGAAAGGTGAGTCTTGAATAAATCTATGCTTCCAATGACCAACTTCACTGGCCAATTATGGCAATTTACTGCACTGTCCCCAGTAGATTCATCATCTTGTTGGTGACTCAGATGGGTCAAATGATATAAATAGTAGAATACCTGAGATTCCTTGAAAGGTTTAGCAAGATTTTTACTTCTTTGTCCCCAGTAGAGTCATCATCTTGTTGGTGTTTAAAACTGTTATGCTATCTAAAGCCACCAATATACCTTGAGACTGATGTTAGGAGTGGTTAGCTCCAAGTATGAAATCTCTCCAAGACAACTGGACCAACTATAGAGATAAGACTGTCCTCTTCACTTCTGGCTCTACAAAACCAAGGTGGGTACACCTAATCCAGACTAAACTCAACTCTTTACAACACCTTTTACCTATGGATTTTGAACAACAGATGAATGGAAAGTAAGTAATAAATGCCAACCTAGCATTCATTGACTCTTCACTACCATGCGTGGAATAAGAAGAATAACTGTAACTGTAAAGAACTTGCAAATGAGTTTGATATAAAGTTTAGGGATAGAACATAGCCAAACCATTTAGATATGTATCTCAACAAAAATAATAATCCTAGATCAGTGCCTTGTCCATTGGGCTAAAACCTAAATACAATACTAAAATTAAAACACCTTATAGGTAAAGATTCAAAGCCATGAATACAAGAATTCTCAAAATAACACACTACAAGATCCTCTAATAGATATCCAAATAGAATCAATGTAATGTCCAAAGGAATTAGTTTGACCTAAAATCAAATACCTAAGGAACACACATATGCATAAACAAGACTTATATAGTAAGTCATAAAACTTACAACTCAGTGAATAACACAAAGGAGAGACTTAATTCTGAGAAAACATATATTAAGTATGATGAAACTGATTCTTGATCCAATATGACAAGGAAATATACAATATGACAATATGCAAAAGACGTAAGAACTTTCAATTCTGTCTTGATACAATCTGAAACTATATTTGTTATATCCTAGACTGGACACAAAATATAAGCCTAATGCTCTCCAATATTTCTCCCAATTCTCTAGCCCCTCTAAATGGTCCTGAAAATTCATTTGTAACAACAGGAATGAAAAAAGCATCCAACCATTTAGGGTTAGGGTTACAACCATAAAATGCAAGCCTTCAATTCTGAAAACAAGTTGATACCCTAAAATCTTCTCTTTGTCCTATGAAAATCTGATATGGAAACATCAGGAAGACTCCCTTGGATGAGAATACAGTACTTCTAATGTCAAAAAGAAATCAAGCTTATGACACCAAGAAATACTCTTATTAATGAAGAAAATAGCAGGCGGCATTAAGAAGAAACAACCTGATCAGAAACCCTAATTGCATCACTTCAGACATAAATATGCCTAGAACTATTAGATCTCCATCCAAACACGTCTCTATAGGTGTGAGAAAATGAACCAAAAGATCAAATTGAAACATTAATGGTGCGCTGAGACAAAACACTTATCGTCTGGCATCAAAACTCTGCAGAAAAATATTTTAAATTTTAAATTTCTGTTGAAACGGTCACAGGTGGCACCAAAAAAGACATCAATGATCAAGATTAAGACCATTTCTCAATTTTAAAATAGGGTCATCAATGAACCTTTAGTAATGCGGGCACCAAATAAAAGAAAAGTTAACCTTTTTCCTGGTCAAACTATGTTGACGTCCACGTGGAAACATCCCACTAGGCCTCAAAACCATCTGTCAACCTTTTCTTGTGTAAGCCCCACACTCTCACCTTGTTACTTATCTAGACACGCGTCATGCCTTTTGCTACTGTGTAATGCTTATCTTCCCCGCATCTTTCCTTCATGCGGTAACGAAACAATGTCGATCTTGATCCATCTGGTCAATCTTAGCAGACCCATCCTACCATCCATGCCACATGGAGCCACCTCATTTGTTCGAACCTCTACCGTGTGTTCATCCAACTTTGCACTGCCACTAGTCAAACCTACCATATGTCACACCCTCCCTACCACGTGATCTGACTGGACCTACCATGACTCAGACTGCACCATCACACCTTGCCACCATCTGGTGATCCTCAACCACATCACCTGATCATTCTCTGACTCGGGCCCACCAAAACATCCTTTATATTCACCACTTGACTGCCCACGTCACCATCCATTCGCTAAACTATCTGCAAAAAGGTGCATACATTTTAGGCACTTCACTATTTAGTTTTGGGATATAAAAATATCAAAGTTCTTCAACACACGGCCAATGTGGGATATAAGTCCTAGGGCACTATAAACAAAAATGAACCAACGAAGGCACCAAGACCAAATCGATTATTTTAACTCCGTAGAGGTGACTAAAAGGGAACAAAATATAACCACAATAACCCTCTACAAATAACTCTTGTGAAAAATAGATAAGAAATACTTGTACACTAGTGAGAAACCCCAAGCAGAAAAATCAAGAGACATTACTGAGAGGCATCACTGAGTGATATTACCGAGCGATATAGAGCAGCATCACTGAGCATCATAGTGTAAACCGAGCACTAGCATAAATTGAGCACTAGTATTTCCTGAGCATTAGTGTAAACTGAGAACTTCATCTTAATGCCTTTTCACCATCTTTGGTTGCTAGTGCCTTGGTCAGGCTTCCAGAGGCCTTCAAACTACCTCAACACATACTAAACCTAAAAAACAAGCAACTAAACAACTATAGAGTTTGTTCACTGAAATGACCTCATTCATTACAAGAGTGGATGAACAAACAACCCAAGCTCAAGAAAATGACCTAACAGTGGCTTTTATTGGGGATGTATGCCTCTTGTAGGCATAACAAGGTTACAGATCTCTAAGATAAAGTAGACCACCCAAAAAAATGGAAGGGAAACCTAACTAATAGCAGAAAAATAAAAAAGAATATATACAAACATTCATGTTCATGCATTCTTGCTTCTTTAAGAAAATCAGAACTTCAAAAATTGCCCATGAGCTGACATTTCTAGAATGTTTCCAGTTAATTCATTTATCATATATGAATCAAAACCCCACCTACTATGAACTATGTGTGGTCCCAACTAGATAGGATCAAATTTGGCATGTTTTCCTTTGTCTTCTATTCTGGCATTCCACATTAAAACCTTGTCATCAGCCTCAAAGTTCCTAGTAGTAGTTCTCTTGTCAAAAGGATTCTTATACTGTAATTGCAATTTGATATTTTTGTCATGTGCTTCCCTTCTTGACTCATCAAGTTGTATCAAATCCTCCAACCTAATCCTCATATCATCTTCTAGGTCATTATCATATGCTTGTATGAATTTATACTTTTGCAACAAGTTATTCTGTGGTAATCGGGCATGGATACCATATACTAAGTCAAAAGGTGCACATCCAATGGCCTTCTTACTGCTACTCTATCTTCCCATAGAGAAATCTACAATTTCGAATCCCAGGCCTTCTTGTTTGCATCCAACACTCTATTGATAATATTTATCAAGCTCTTGTTACTGTATTCAGCCTAACCATTATCTTGGGGGTGATATGGGGAAGAATAAGAAATCTAAATCCCATGTTGCTGACAAAAATCAATGAATCCCTCTGATCTAAAACACATAGTATTGTCGACCACAATGGTTTTTGGAGAACCAAATCTAGTTTTCATTACAAAATCAATCACAACCCTACTTGTGGCTCTTATAATTGGAATTGCTTCCACCCACTTGGTAAAATAACCAGTTTCCACTAGGATCCATGAATGACCTCCACTAGATTTATTAGGGATCTCACCTATGAAATCCATTCCCCATTTATAAAAAGGTACCTCAACTATAACAGGATTCAAGGGAAGATTCCCACCAAACTTTAACTTGACTGAAAATCTCTGACAAGGATCACATTTTCTAATATATTTGTGAGCATCCTTGAAGATTGTTGGCCACCAAAAACTAGATCGAATAATCTTATGGGTATTAGTCTTAGCCATGTAATGGTCACCACATATACCATCATGCATTTCTTTCAAGAGATCATCAAACCTATCATGATCTACACATTTGAGCAATAATCCTTCATTGCTCCTTGACCATAATTGTCCTTGAATTATTATATATTTCAGAGCATGCAATTTGATTTTTCTCCTTTTATTATCATTCATATCAGGGTGTAGCACCATCTTCTATAAGTAGCCAATGATGTTTTTGTACCAATCAGAACGATTCATATCACAAATAAAAGGTCTCTTCTCTTCTTCTAGCATATCAATATGATTTGCATCCAAATTGGTTTGAGCCATGAGTTTAGCAAGTCCTAGACCCCTCACCAACTTAGTAAGATGGATGTCAATATTAAACTCTTGGATCTTGTTGATCCATCTGCACCTCCTCCCTGAGACCTCTTGTTGAACTACAATGTCCTTCATAGCAGCACTTGGAACATAAGCAACTATGGTGTCCCCTACCAAATAACATCTGAATGAATTTATAGCTTTGACCAAAGCATAGGCATGTTTCTCCATAATATCATATTTCAGCTTTGTTGCCTGCAAGGACTTACTGAAAAAGGAAATAGGTTGCTCATAGCCTTCTGAATTCTTCTGCAATAGTACCGTAGCAATAGTGTTATAAGAAGCAAAGGATAAAATCTATAGTGGCTTAGTATAATTAGGGGTCCTCAAAATAGGGGCATATTTAATAGCCTACTTGATATCCAAGAAATCCCTACATGCTTCTTGAGTCCATTCCACTTTGACTCCTTTCTTCATGATCTTTGAGATTGGCAAACTAGTCTCTTCAAAATTTGTAACAAACCTCCTCAAAAAATTCACTTGTCCAAAGAAAGACAGAATTCCCTTGACATTTTTTGGTTGAGGAACTTTATTAATTGTGCTTACCCTTTCAGGGTTAATCCTAACTCTATCTTTAGAGACAATGTGTCCTAAAAGCTTTCCCTTTGTCACCCCAAAAACTCACTTCTTTGGGTTAAAGGAAACCCCATACTCTAGGGCTCTTACAAAGATCTTTTCAAGGTGATCAAGGTGATATACCATATTTTGAATAAAAAAACAAAGTAGTCCTCTATTGATAGAATATTCAACAATTCAAGAGAAGACTTCAACCGCAACAACATCCAAAGAACCAATCGAAGAACCAAAAAGTCTATCTATGGTACAAATGATAGATGTATCTTGCGTGACCACTACAACTATGCCAAGTGCACCACTTGAACCAAAGAAGAAGAGCATCATTGACATCTCACCAATTCCACCTAAGGTGACACAAAAATTTACAAGTAGCACAACAAGAACATGTAGCGCAATTCAATATGATGACTCAAGGAAAGAAATAAAAGCCACCAAAGCATAAGGCTCCAAATCTTGGCGATATACTTTCACCACTAGGATACCAACAAAAACACAAGGGGAAAGAAAAAATGATACAAGGAATCAAGGATCCTATCCTATCACACAACATGTTCAAGGCCCACCAAATGTGCAACAAGTGCATCAACAAAAACAACAGCAATATGTTCAACAACAAAAAAATAATATGTTCAACAAAAACAATAATAGTAGTATGTTCCACAACAACAAAAACAATATGCTTCGCAACAACAGCAACATATGGTGCAACCTCAACAATATGCACCACAACATCATTTATTATGCACCAAGATATCAAAAAAAGTATCTCAACAACATTATGTGCCACAAGATCAGCAGTATGTACCTCCATCAAAAATACAAGTGGAGGATCCTCAACAGTATTCGCGACAAAAAATGGCACCACCTTAAGATATCACTTCAGAATCATTAGAAGCAGATACTCCTGAATAGACTCTGCAATATAATCAGTGCCCATCTATTTGTAAATAAAGACATAATGTTGATGTGCATGATAAAGTTACAAAGTCTTCACATAATGAAGATATGGCTCAACAAATCCAACGGTTACAGAAGCAAGTTAATGAGATACAATTCAATTACAAGAAGATGCTTTATACAAAACAAGATCTATGTCCTAATCCATTTGATGAGAGTTTATATATGCCTCCTTTCCCAAGAAACTTTGAAGTACTAGAATTTGAGAAATACAGAGGGAAAGGTAATATGATTGTCACAATAGAGAGTTTAAAACATCTTATATAAAAGTTCATCAAGATTACACATATCTCATGAGACTCTTCCCTTGAATTCTTTGTGTGAAAGAAATAGAATGGTACTCTAAATTACCAGGAAATATAAGATCACGAAAAGAATTGGCAGATAAATGTATCTCTCATTTCACGTTCAATATATCAAGTGAAGTTACATTGATCAATTTGTACAAAACTAAAAAAATAGAGAACCATTTATGACATTCCTATTATGATGGATAAATTTGGTTAGTCAATGTCCCTTTGATATTCCAAAGGAACAACAGATATGTTTATTCATTGGA
This sequence comes from Thuja plicata, assembly GCA_018584345.1. Taxonomy (NCBI): domain Eukaryota; kingdom Viridiplantae; phylum Streptophyta; class Pinopsida; order Cupressales; family Cupressaceae; genus Thuja; species Thuja plicata. Next base: position 895,094 of record MU223271.1, read on the forward strand.
AATCTTGAGCTAGAAATTATGTATGAGCTAAAAATAAAAAGCCCAAGCACCATTCAAAAGCTCATGAAAAAAGGAATGAATATTGAAGATGCTCTTATTCAGAAAGGAATAATTAAGATTAACAAAGATAATAACAATGTGATCACTTCAAATGAGAAAACAAAATTCTGGTCTCAGAATAAAAATGTTACAAATGAAGGTGTTGTCGATGCACAAACTTTCAATACAACAGAGGTAAATCTCAGTCTTAAAGGACCAAATGTTACGAATGTGCAAATGATGACTCAAGCACCACCTCAAGTGCCACCTTGAGCATAGACAACAAATGATACATAAAAAACTCAAAAAAAATCAACCACCAAGAAATAGGGATGGACCTCCGAGACAATTCACACCATTGGGTGAACCACTCCATTCCATATTACAAAAATTGCTTCAAAACAATTATGTTCAATTACCAAAGATTAGAAATGAACCAGCAGTAAAACCCCCTTGGTGCGATGAAAATAAATTTTGTGGCTACCATCGATCCAAAGGTCATAAAACAAATTCTTATTTTCAATTGAAGTATTTAGTGCAAGATCTCATTCATTAAGGCTTAATTGAAGTAGAACCTTTTGCAGGTTCTTCCAATACCGATCACACCATTTTCAAAACTTCCCTGTTAGATCATGAGAAAGGGAAAGCATCTAATTCAAATTACAATACGAAGTCTAATGTCAACTATACCCAAACTAGCCATGATTATACCATAAATGTTTATTATGAGTCAGATGTACTTGTGTCCATTTTTACTATCAGAGACGAGAATCCTCAATGTGAAATCACTACTCACCGCACCAAGATTAATGAGCCTAGAGTACCTCCTAGACCCAAAATCTCTTTTGAGTATAACCTTTTTTATCAACTTGGTAAAACCTAGCACATATTTCTATTCTTGACGTGTTCCACACTTCTCCTCAGTATAAATAGATCCTTGACAAAGCCTTAAAAGAATCCATTATTCCCAATGATATTTAAGTTGCCTAGTTTTAGGTCATGATAGGGCACTTTTCCACATCACAACATGTTACCTTTTCGCAAAACAATATCCCTCAAGATAGAATCGGTCACAATGATCCCTTACACCTTGAATTTTTTATCCATAATCATAAGGTCAAGCGAGTCATGATAGATGATGGAGGACTTAATATTTGCACCATAAAAGTTGTCATTGTTCTTGGCTACACTAAAATTGATATTGATCCATCAAGAAAAATCACAATCAAATAATATGATGACGTTGAACATCCTTCCAAAGGAGTCATTGTATTGCCTATCAGAATTGGTCCAGCTATTGAAAACAATTTGCTACAAGTCTTGGATCTAGATGTTCCTTACAAAATGATCTTGAGACGCCCTTGGATTCATACCATAAAGGCATTCCCCTCTACCTATCACCAATTTCTGAAGTTTTCCCATAATGGAGCAGAGATCACCATTCTAGGAGACCCTATTCCCTTCCATTTATGTGTCAATTTGATAGACACTCCTACACAATAGGTACCCACAAATGGTGAAGAACCATTGACAAATTCTTCCAAATATGTTGATGCATCCACTCTCACCAGTATGGTCAAGGGAAAGATGAAAATTGAAGAAAAAATTTGCAGAGAACATACCATGGCTCAAGCATTTCATGTTGGGAAATTATCTCATTCCCCCAAATCCTATGGAAATTCATGACTATTGGAGAGTAAAAAATTGAAGACCACCATGAAATTTAACCCCTCTACTACATTTATAAGTTGGGGAGGGTTGCATGAAGAAGATGTTTATGATAACACATCTACATGGATTTATAAAGATAAATAAGAAAAAGAACAAGAACCCACTCAGATACCTGTGGAGAAATATGGACCATGGTTCACAATCATGCAGAAAAAAGGCTATGATGGTTGTAGTGGTCTAGGTACACAAAAAAAAAGGAATTGTTAAGCCTATTACTATACAAGGATGACCTCCTAGTCTGGGAATTTGATTTAAACATTTTTGATTCGGCTCTTTGAATACTAAGTTGACCTCATGTGAAAACGTGGATGCTTTAAATGATTACAAGGCATCTAAGGATACCCGTCATGAAACTACTAATTCCAATGAGTGGGAATGGACTTCCTATTCCTCCAGCTCATATGAACTTGATTGTGTCTTTACTGATCCTAATGACCTACCCATCAAAGATAAACACATCGATGACATATCTCCTCCTAAGACCTTCCCTAAAGCCTGATCAAAATTTTCTGGGATCCTAGTCCTGAAGCTTCTGAGGATGAAGCCACTGAAAGTGATGAGAAAGATGTTTATATATTTTCCCTCACACCTGACTTCCAAATAATATGCAATATACATGATGACATCCCTTTAGTATACCCTAAACTAATAGACTGGAATCAACAAGGACCATCGAGCTTAGATTGCTTTGAAAATGATGAAGCAATAGTAGAATTTTTTGAGCTTCGAGAAGGTGTGCCATGTGGTGATCAGAAAGTAGGATTCCCAATTGATCTTGATGCCACAACATATTTTGGGGATTCAACTCCATCTTCCAGTTGCAAAAGTGAAAATAAAATAAAATAAAATAAGAAAAAAAATTAAAATAATAGGTCTTCTGGTGAAAACTTAAAGGCGTCTTTAGACCACGCAAAAGTAAAAATAAAGGACGTATCTAAGGGTGAGAATTGTTAAAATTATTTTTGTCTATTAGTGTCACACACTTACTCATAAACAGGGCAGGTTGGTCGGTCATCACTTTGACCGAACCATCCCTTTAAGGTCGAGACCGACCAATAGTGGTTGTCAAGCAAGTCAATGGTCCTTGAGTACTCAATAGTTTCTGAGCATAATGATTTTTGAGTTACATAGAAGAGTTGGTGCCAAGTGATAGAATATGGATATGTCGAGCGAGACAGTATTGACTAAGCACTAAAGTTTACATATGTCGAGTAAGACATTTTTGGTATGTGTTTTGAATGACATAAACACCTAGGTAAATAATTTTGGACGACTTATATGAATCATTTTATGATCATTCATGGATATTTAATGCATTAATTATACATTATTATTTTTATCATGGATCCCTATGTAAGCCATGCAACCAATCAAAATTGGGGATGCCTAAGCAAAAAAATGTGATGAATCTAGATAGTTTATCTGGATGTTTTATCAGTGATCTATATATGGTATGCTTCAAACCCTAATGTATGTGCATATATGTGGATGAGGATGTGAAGAGAAGAGATCTAATGTGTATGCATTTTTTTCATATCTGAAGCATTGGCCAGATAGAGTGACCGAGCAGAGTAGTGGAGAGAAGAACAGAGATATATTAGATTGAGAGATCAGTTAAGAGTTGGAAAGAGGAGATTCGTTATCAGCATTTGTAGTGCAGACCAAAGGATAAGGTACTGATACATTCTAGAAAGTGAATTAGGGTAAATGTCTTAATAGAGTGGTCCTAAGAGACCTTTGTAAATATCTTAACTGAGTTCTTACTTAGTTATAGGTTTTAAATCCTTTAACAAGGTAGATTGTATAAGTATGTAAGCTCTTAACAAGGTAAACCCCTCACAGGGTAGATCATCATAAGTGATCAAAATTTGTAGCCCTAACATGTACACTTTATTACTACAGTAGTGAAGATTTGTGGGTGTCATCCCCACCCCAGTTTTACCTTCAAGGGTTTTTGGGTTACCAAACCTTTGCATTATGTGTTCATTATGGATATGATTAGATGTTAGATCTATTACATCATTTTAGTTTATTTTTATGAATACATGATTGAATCGGTTTGTTTTAGAAGTGTAAAAGTTTTATAGATCTGATTCACCCCNATTCCCCCCCCCCCCCCCTCAGTATACTACTTTCCCATATTATACTTCCAACAATTAGTATCAGATCATTGTTCTCTTAGAAGAAGTATAACCACTTGAGAGTTAAGATCTTGGAGATGGAGGTTAAAAGTTGGGAAAGGTCATTGAGAATTAGAAGATTGGTATCCAAATGGCACTGCAATAGCTTGAAACAATAAGAGAAGAATTGAAGAAATCCTTAAAAGCTAGGAAAGAATTGGCAACTCAGCTGAATGACACTTCATATAAAGAAGAAGACACTGAAGGTCTATTTGACAATGAAGATTCCAAAGAAAGTAATGCAGCAATTGCAGATCTATTGGAGAAGAACAATACACTAAAAGAATGAGTCAAAAGTCTTAAGATAGAACAAGAAACTCAATCAATAACACTATGTGAGGTGATTGATCAGAAGAAGAAAGCTGAGGAAGACAAGACAATGGCAGAGGAAGATAAGAAGCATATGGCTACCAAAATTGATGAAAGGACAAGAGACGTGCAGAAGCTCACAAACAATTATTTGGAGATGGTCAACCAACTGTTATTTTCAAACAAGAGATAAACAGAAAAGAAATTGAAATTACATATCTAAGATCTGAGAACAATCAACTGAAAAATGAGTTGAGATATGAAAGAGAACTCATTGAGAGGATAAATAAACCAAATGAAGCCTTGAGATACTTTGAGGAAATAATGAGATCACCAAGAAGGAATAATGACACCTCATGACTTGGACATACTGAGCACTTGTCATACACTGAAGAAGGAGAATCATCAAAGAGTTGAGAATAGAGGATTGCAAAGCTAAAAAATAGCAAACCTACATGTTATCATTGTGGGAAACTTGGTCACACAGCAAAGATTTTCCAACGTAACAATGGTAAGTCCAATCCTAAACCTAAATTTACTGGATATTTCTTTAACTGTAAAAAGCATGAACATCAAGCATATGAATGTAGGTCAAAGACTAGAAATACACCTACTTCACCTAGATTCCAAGGACATTGCTACAATTGCCAGAAGTTTGGTCATACAACCCAAGATTACAGATCCAATGCAAAATCTAAATGGACATCCAAGAAACAAGGCAATGCACTAAGGAAAGGTAACACATTTAATTGGGATTACAATACAAGGCATAGTTGTCATTATTGTGGTGAATATGGTCATATTGCAAAAAATTGTATAATGACACACTTTAGAGGTAAATCCAAGAGTTGGATGAATGGAAGTTTGGTCTGTTATAATTGTCACAAGATCGGGCATACTAAGAGAGAATACAAGACCAAAGCCTCAAAACCTACTATTGAGTAGATGAAGAACCAAATGAATCTGACATGGAGAAAGAAAGAAGAAGTAAGCGGTAGTGGACCCAGTGAAGCCGAGATCACCCAATCCAATGGATCAAGTGATCACACTAATTTCAATTAAAGCAAAAAGGTATGTAAGGAATTGTTTTCTCAAATGCTATATTTTACACCAATTCCTAACATAAGATGTATTAAATTCCATATCTGCATGAGATAAGATGCATAAGGACATATTTGAGACAAGAACCAAGCAAAGAATTGATATGCATAATTAATCTTGAGCATCAGTATTAGTATATGTCAAGCCCCCATACTGACCAAGCAGATATGTTGACCGAGTGTCAGTAGTGACCGAGCCGCTATTCTAACCGAGTGATGGAATAAGTTAACTGAGCTATTTATTCAAGGACCGAGGACAACTATTATCTACCTACCATTGCATGAAGCATTTATTGATGACCTAATTTGACTATTTGAGGGTATATAATGAATTTTTCTGTTTATTTTTCATTTCACACAGCAATTAGAGTTTTTGAATCATTTCAAATGAGATTCAAGAGTGACTTGGGAAAATTTTGTAAAGATTCCACTTGTGTATCATCCGCAAGTATTGTGAAAGGTTAAAGACTTGTTGTTGTTGAGTTACCCAGAATTTGTTTTATGAACCCTAATTTGCAGAAATAGAAGCCATCTCATCTGTTGGAGTGAAGAGACAAGACAAGAAAATGAAGAATGTTCAGTTGGTCATGAGCGACGTGTGTGCACCGCCCAATTTCTGATTTGTTCCTGAGACTGTGGTGAAGGGAGATCTTACAGGAGCCATGTCATTGATCCTGCCTAAAGTTCTTATGATCCATGATGTGAAAGCATGCTACATGTGTAAAATCAGAGAAGTTGGATATTTTGAGTTGAGGGAATCCTACAATAAACTATGTGAAAATGGGGCTTTGAAGGCTGATCATCAGCACATTGACAATAAAGGGTTAGTCTGTGCCCTAGATTTCCCGTACAACTTCAAAATTGAATAGATTAGGACAGTGCTAAGAAGAATACATGATATGAGTCTATGGTTGGAGAATCGACCAGTAAAGATCACTGAATATATCATCCACCGAGTTACTAGTTACCCTATTGTGCAATGGAAACAAACTATGCATTGTCATAATAAGGAAGACATTGAGAAGAACACTTTAGCTGAGTGGAACAAGAGAGGAATGACAATTTCAATGATCACAGATCCTGAAATTGACTTCAGAGTTAGAGTGATTGCACACAAGTTTTATCAATCAAGCATATTGGATAGTATCTCATGTATTGTGTTTGATTAGGCATGGAAGATAGTGAAAATGAATCATACTTATGATCTTGCAGAGTTACAAATGAATCAACTTTTTGAGAACCTATCATCAATTAAAAAGGCAAAGAAATTTATGTGTAAGTTCAGATCCTTGTTAGTTTGCATATTTTTCTATGTTCATAATACCTTTCCTACTATAGGAGATGTAGTATGGAGTATGGACTGACCTGTAACAGTGTAGATTAATGAGTTCATACAACAGTTAGGAGAGAATTTTGACAATGTTATGGGTAATTACTTTGTGGAGTTTAAGAAAAAGATGAGATCAAGGAGCAGAATCCCTGTATCACTAGTAGAGAAGCATTATGATTATGTTTTCTTTCTAGTTAATACTGATTACACTTATGTACAAGCTGTAATACTGATGGTAGCATGGCTAAGGCTATTACCTTATGAAGTAAATATAGGTGAGACATCTGCAGCAATCATAGCTTTACTTGTGGAGGAAGTTGATAAAAAGGATAAGAGATTTGGAAAATATGAAGAAGAAAAATCAAAGATAACCACGAATTTGAAGGTTGCAACCGAGGAAAGGAAGAGAAAGAAAATAGTGAATAATCTTGAGAAGATGTTAGGAGAAGAAGAAGAGGAATATGCATGATTACAAATCACAAAAGGTCAAGGTGAGAACCAATCTAGTGAGTCTGAAGAAAGTGAAGATGAAGATGTGGAAGTGAACAAGAGTGATGGTTGTCGAATCAACTAAGAAGAGGAGTTCACAATAGAAATATAATCCTCCTGCCACATCTAGAATGAGAACTAGGGAATCTACAATTATGATATCAGTCGAGCCACCAAAGAAAATGCTAGTAAAGAATGTTGAAGGGAGAAGCTCATGGAAAAGGAAACAAGTTCAAACTGAAGCTGAGCCAAGCTACCCTAAGAGGAAGCCGAGAAGGAAATACATTTTGGGAAAAGATGAAGAAGATGAAGAATTGATAGAAATAGAGGACATCATAAAATTCAAAGTTGCTACACACACATCCTACTAATGTTGATGATATTTGTCACAACATCATAAATTTAGCAGGTTTGTCTGGATTCAAGTTTATTAAGTTTGAAAAGTTAAGTAAAATTGACAAGGCAAAGATAGAAGAAGCAATGATGGATATGTTAGTATCATACAAGATGATACCATTAGCGATTGGGAATTTGGTCCCTGATGAACTATAAATTAAGATTGATGAGAGATGACAGCATGCCATTATGAAAGAAAGGCATATCAGAGAAGGAGCATTAGCTCAAATTATGCCTGAGTTGACAAAGAAGCAAAGAGATAAATTCATGGAGCAATATAGGAATAGATTCGTTCCTAAATTGAGATCTTATTCTATACCAAGAAATGATGTTGAAGGAGTTGTTCAGCAGAGCCAAAGAATATAGAAGATTATTTTTGGATTGATAGTGGACAAGAACAAAGATGAAGGCACATCAAAACAAGTTGAGCTTGACAATAAAGAAGATATTGATGAGCCTGATAATGTTGAGGATGAGATGAAGGATAATGTTGAGGATGAGATGACAGATAAGGTTGAGGATGAATAGATTGAGGATTTAATAACTGATGAGGGTACACAAGGTTTGAATGTCGAGGAGCAAGGTAAAGAAACATTCACAATTCTAGATTCACCTACCCAAGAAAACCTTGATTTCAATGAAGAAGCAGATAAGATAAAATAAGATCAAGAAGATAAGTCTGCATCAGATGTCTCTAAATCACATGAAGGAGACATAGAGGAGACTAAGACTCTTGAAACTAAGGAGAAATAGGAACCTAAGGAGCAAGAGGCTATTCAATCATTAGTACAGTTACCTATTGTCACACCCCTTGTACACAATGAGATCAAGAGTGTTGATACACCTAAATAGAAGGTGATTATTACTCAGAAAGAGTTAGTTTTAATCAGTGGTGATACCAGTACCTTGAATGGTAAACAAAGACCGAGTAGCAGCTCACCAAAGACCAAGAAGAAGAATTCACATAAGAATAAAAAGGACAAGTCTCTGAGCACTAAAGTAACACTTGATGAAGTTATAGTGATTCCAAAATGGGATGCTGATAACTTATCTTATGAGCAAATGCTAATCTTACGGTATTTATTGAACAAAAGTAGGAGGCAAGAGGAATTGAAAAGGGAACATCAACAAAAGTAGGTACTACATCATATTAAAGATATCTTTGTTGATTCATTTGAGTTTCAAGATCTAAATGAGAAGGCACCTATATTAGAAAAATTAGTTCATATTGTTCAAAGGGTGAATAATGATGATATCGATGTGAATGAGAAACTCATGCAACAGTCTGAGAGAAATTTTGAGACCAAAGTACTTGAGAAAGTTGTAGCAAAGCTTACTAAGAAGCAGGTTGCACCTTCTGATCTGGTAAGAAACCTAGAAGAAGTTGTAGAAAATGTTCTTTCTTTGTACAAACAACTTTGTGATACAGAATTCTTTACAAAGGAGAATCAATAGCTTAATGAGAAACTACAATCTGGTTTGAAGTCAACAGGACATTCACTGAGCATGGATGCAAGTTCTAGCTCTATTCATTTTAACAGGTTGACACATGCCCAAGGGAGATTATCTAAGCTCATGGCTAATGTGTTAGTAATCAGTGGCCTCAAATTTTTATCCGTCAAATATTAACCACCAATCAAATAAACCTCAAATTATTAAATCCCTACAAGATGCATGCCATGAAATACTTATAATGAATAAGTGTCTGTTGGTTTTCCTTGTCTGTCCTTATTCTCCTTGATTACTGATAAGCAATATAACTATTTACCAAAATAAAGTAAATATGTAGAGTATACCGATCAACCCAGTGTTAACTATGTCAGTTACAAAACAATAAAGAAATGAATCATACACACATAACACATGAATTTTTAACATGGAAACCCTATTAAGGGAAAAAACCACTGCGACCGGTACCCCAAATTTTCACTCTTCTGAAGAGAGCCCTATTAGGATCCAACCCTATTAAAGGTTACAAAAACACTGTTAGGTGTGACCTTGTTAGAGGATTTTATACATATAGGTTGTCACTTAGTATCAGGAATCTAATGCTGCCATCCTTGAATCAGCCTCTCTCTTAGACTATCAATAGGCATCAGGCATATCCAATGCTACTTTCATGAATCAACCTTTTTGGCACTCCTTGGGATGTACCTCAATATATAGAAGACTGTTAAGTCCTGCTCTGTTAAGAGACCTGATGCTTCAATGGTTAAACTAAAACAAAATGACCTATTTCTAATGCAACTTGAATTGCAGATTTTCAGATCTATTTAAGTGCATTACCTCTCTGATCAATGTATCAATTCAATTCTTTTGTGCTCCATACTTTCTTCTTTGTGATGTTGTGCTTATTGTTCTTCGGTGTTTGTAGAATTCCTTAGCTCTCCTTCAGCTTGATTGATCAGTACTGCATGAAGTTGTTCTTCATCAGTTTCTCTTTAGCATCCTCTTTCTATTCACTCCCCTTAATCCCCTTTTCATGTGATACAAAAAATGAATTAATCTTGTCTCTTATATAGACATGATATTCATTGTTTCTTGATTCTTGATTCTTGATTCTTCGCATGAAAAATAATCCAGCCAATTTGATTTAAAAAATAACTCTTGATTTGTCTCGTAGTTATCTTCATGCTAACTGTATAAATCAGCTTTAAATCAATTACTTAACTCTGGTTGAATAAAACAAATAAAACAACCAGTTAAATCTATCTTTAGCTCTTGCTAGCTAGATATTTTGCATTTTCTAAAATCTCTGTTCCATCGGTCAACTCTTAATTTAGTCATCAGTTACAACTGATATTTCCATCAGTGTGACTCCAGTTAGCTTCGGGATCTTCGTCCATCGGGCAACTCTATTTTCAGCTCATCAGGCATCCTATGGTTTTTCTTCATTGGGAAACACTGTCTTCTGCTCATCGGGTATCACTATGACTTTTCTTCTTTGCCTTTACCGATGGTGTGTACTCCGTCGGTGTTATCTGTCACTTAGTGAATACTTGACTTTTATGCATTCCTGAAAGCATAACCTTTGTTCCATTGATTCTTTGAAGTATTTAGCATTATGTACATGACCGTATAGATGATATCAAGTTGACATCAATTACAATACAAACCATTAACTGATTTAATGCCTTGCATTTTCTTCAACTTAACATTATCAAATATTTAATCAGTTACATGTCATCATAATAATGGCAGAATAAGGGCTAAATTATTTTATATTTAGACTATGTTAATGCCTCATTTGGAGGTCATGCAAAAATAAGTGAAAGAAGCAAAGGAATTAGCACAGAAAGATCCACCTCTGAATATTGTAGAGAGTTTGATTGATCTAGAAATCAAGTTACAGGTTTTGGAATCTGTCAGAACCAGTTGGGTTAATGCATTGGCGATGGTCCTACAGATTCATAAACCATTTTTTGAAAAGTATGGTCTGACCCCTACAACCCCAGTAGACAAGAGTGACAAAAACAAGGGGGAAATGCAATGAATGTCATCAAAGGGGAAATAAAGGAAAAATAAGTTATAAGGTATAACACTTTTTTTAATTATGTACATATGTTGTATATATAGTGAAGTCTTTATGAAGACTGAGTCAAAATCCTAGAGGAAGTTCTAAGTCTACTTGAGTACTATTTGTTTTAAAGGACTGAAGAGTCATGACAAAGTGTTTTTTCCACTTATGTCAAAGGGGGAGATTGTTGATCTCCAAGTTGTGTTGTCTATTAGTGTCACACACTTAGTCATAAACAAGGTAGGTTGGTCAGTCATCACTGCGACTGATTCATCTTAATAAGGTCGAGACTGAGCAGTAGTAACTTCCGAGCAAGTCAGTGGTCACTGAGTACTCAATAGTTTCCGAGTAGAATGATTGTCGAGTTACATAGAAGAGTTAGTGCCAAGTGAAAGCATATGGATATGCCAAGCGAGATAGTATTGACCGAGCACCAGAATTTACATATGTCGAGTAAGATAGTTTTTGTATATGTGTTTAGAATGGCACAAACACCTAGGTAAACTATTTTGGCTGACTTATGTGAATCATTTAATGATCATTCATAGATATTTAATGCATTAATTATGCATTAGTTTTTTTTATCATGGATCCCTGCCATGCAACCAATCAAAATTAGGGATGCCTAAGGGGAACAATGTGATGAATCTAGATAGTTGATCTGGATGTTGTATCATTGATCTATATATGGAATTCTTCAAACCCTAATGTATGTGCATATATGTGGATGCTGGTGTGAAGAGAAGAGATCGGATGTGTATGCATATTTTGCATATCTAAAGCAGTGACCAGACAGAGTGACCGAGAAGAGAAGTGAAGATCAGAATAAAGATATATTAGATTGAGAGATCAGTTAAGAGTTGGAAAGAGGAGATCCACTATCAGCATTTGTAGTGTAGACTGAAGGATTAGGTACTGATACATTCTAGCAAGTGAATCAGGGTAAATATCTTAATAGAGTGATCCTAACATACCTTTGTAAATCTCTTAACCAAGTGCTTACTTAGTTTTAAATTTTAAATCCTTTAACAAGGTAGATTTTATAAGTCTATAATCTCTTAATAGGGAAAACCCCTCACAAAGTAGATCATCACAAGTGATCAAAATTTTTAGCCCTAACAGGCACAATTTATTACTACAGTAGTGAATATTTGTGGGTGTCATCCCCACCCCAGTTTTACCTTCAAGGGTTTCTGGGTTACCAAATCTTTGTGTTTATATGTGTTCATTATGCATATGATTAGATGTTAGATCTATTAGAAAATTTTAGTTTATGTTTATGAATACATGGTTGAATCAGTATGTTTTAGAAGTGTAAAATTTGTGTAGATCTGATTTACCCCNCCCCCCCTCAGTATATTGTTTTCTCATATTAGACTTCCAATAGAAAACCTCTTTGAGGCACCCAATGATGGAAGATTGGACATACCCCTACAGAAATATTATTCATAATTATTGATTGAAATGACAGAAGAAATTAATTTGGGAGCACTAAATAATCCTAAAATCATACACTTTGCAGCTTCACTATCAAAAGAAGAAAAAGATGAATTTGTCAGATTCTTCTTGGAAAGATAGATAAAAATTTCTTGGTACTATGTAGATATTTCTGGCTTTGATCTAGAATTAGTCCTTCATTACTTACCATTGGCACCAGGTGTGAAACCGGTGAAGCAAAAATTGAGAAAAATGCATCCTTAAATAGCTCTCCTAGTAAAGGCAGAATTGAAAAAATTACTGGATGTTGGTTTCATTAGACAAATCGACTATGTAGATTAGATTTCTAATTTACTCCCTATTATAAAACACACTGGGGGCATCAAAATATGCACATATTTTTGGGACCTAAATAAAGCATGCCCCAGAGATGACTTTCCATTGCCAAATATTGACATGATAGTAGACATGACAACTAGATATGAGATGTTATCACTAATGGATGTTTTTTCTAGTTATAATCAAATCATAATTGTTCTTGAGGATCAACCCAAGATAACTTTCACATGTGCTTGGAGAACATACTGTTGGAATGTCATGCCCTTCGGTCTCAAGAATGCCGAAGCAACTTATCAGAGAGCAATGACTACTATCTTCCATGATTTCATGCATATACTAATGGAAGACTATGTTGATGATATACTATGCAAATATCTCACAAGAAAAGATCATTTGAGCATTCTAGGTAAAATTTTTGAGAGAATGGAAGGCTACAAGCTTCGTTTGAATCCCAAGAAGTATGTTTTTGGAGTGGTTTATGGAAAAGTCCTAGGTTACATTATTTATTATTGAGGCATTGAAGTAGACCCTGAAAAAGTAAAATAAATATTGGAAATGCCTCCTCCAACTACTCTGAGGAAACTAAGAAGCCTATAGGGAAAATTATAGTCCTTCTGAATATTCATTGCACAGTTGGCCAAAAAGTGTCAGCCTTTTCAGCATCTTCTACATAAAGGTGTGACTTTTAAATGGAATGAAAAATGTCAGCAATCTTTTCAGCAATTGAAGGATTGTCTTCTTAATCCACCAATCTTGATGCCATGTATTCTGGGAAATCCAATCATTTTGCATATTTTTGCTACTGAAACTGCATTGGGAGCCCCTCTGGCGCAACATGATGAACAAGGAAAAGAAAGAGTTATTTACTACATAAGTAGAACACTTGTGGGGTATGAAATAAATTATTCACTCATTGAATGAGAATGTCTTGATGTGTTTTTTGCAACACAGAAGCTAAGACACTACATGCTTCATTAGAAAACTATGCTCATGTCACGGATTGGCCCACTAAAGTACCTTCTAAGAAAAGAAGCTCTCACATGACACCTGGCCAAATGGGTAATGATCCTGAGTGAATTTTATATTGAATATGTAGATCATAAAGAAATCAAAGGCTAGGTAATAGCTGATCAGCTCACAGAAGCCAGTCCAGGATGATCATCCTCTACTCTCAAATTTTCTAGATGAATCAATCTTTAACTTTACAACATCAAATGAATGACATCTATATTTTGACAGCTCACATACTAGAAATAGATCCGGAGTAGGTATCATATTTATAACTCCACTAGGTGATTTCATACCTAAATCATACATGATAGCATTTGAATGTACCAATAACATTGTTGAATATGAGGCTCTAGTCACATGACTCAAGCTAGCAGTTTAATGGAAAACTCAGCATCTCAAAGTGTATGGTGATTCCCAACTAGTCATCTGCCAAGTGAATGATGACTATGAAACCAAAGATGACAAATTGATACCCTACAAGCAGCTAGTAGGTGTCCTCAAGTCTAAATTTATTATAATAAGATTTCAACAACTTCCCATGGTACATAACAAGCAAGCAGATGCTATGGAAACTATCGCCTCCATGATCTATGTAACACAATGAAGAACACTATGAATTCCTAGTGGAGAAATTACTTATCCCTGCATTTGATATTCTGCAATCTTAGCTCATGTGTTAAATTGTTGGTCTCGATTCCCCTTGGTACCTAGATATTTAAAATTACCTACATGCCTAGATCCTCTCTCCTGGCCTATCCAAGAACAAAGTTTGAGCCCTTATCTAATAAGCTACTAGTTATGTCATCATCGGTGATACCCTTTACAAGAGATCCTTCAACCAAACCCTCCTCAAGTGCCTTGATTCATGAGAAGCCAAAACTATTTTACATGATGTCCATGATGATATATGCAGAGATCATTTCAATGGTTTAAGTCTTGAAAAGAACTTGGTAAGATTTGGATACTATTGGCCCACTATGGAGAAAGATGCACATAAATTTGCAAAAAAGTGTTACAAATGTCAGATACATGGTAATTTGATTCATGCTCCAGCACAAGATCTTCAGATAGTTATCTCTCCATGGTCTTTTTCTCAATGTGCATTTGATCTCATAGGGAAGATTACTCCTCTTTCTTCTAATGGCCACAAGTATATTATAATTGCTACTGAATATTTCACCAAATGGGTTAAGGCCATCCCTATGACTTATATCATCAGCAAACAGATTTCCAAATTTATTATGAATTACGTCATATGCCTCTATGGAGTCCCTTTGGCTATAATCACTAATCATGGTAGCCCTTTTCAAAATAAAAATATGATAAAGCTTTGTGAGAAATTCAAGTTTCACCATGTATTTTCTAGCATCTACTATCCACAAGGCAATGGCCAAGCTGAGGTATCAAATTAAAAAATAATCAAGATACTCCAAAAGATTGTCAATGATGTTGGTTGCAACTAGCACCTACAATTGAATCCATCTCTTTGGGCCTACAAAACCAGCATACGTACCCCCACGGGTGCCACACCATACTCTCTAGTCTACGGAGCTGAGACCATTTTACCTCTTGAGGTTGAAATCCCATCATTAAGAGTATCACTGTAACACATTTTTATAATGAAGAGTACAGGGTTTCCAGATTGCATGACCTTGAAATACTAGATGAGCGGAGACAAGCCGCCCTACTCCATTTGCAAACATATCAAAACCATCTCAAAAGGAGCTATAACAAGAAAGTTAGAGTTTGTCATTTTGAGATTAGATATTTGGTTCTGAAAATGAATTACAAGACCCAGCCACACAGAGAGAATCCTGGCAAATTTGAACCAAACTGAGAAGGACCCTATATAGTCACTGCAACATATAGGTCCAGAGTCTATTAGCTTGCAAACCCAGAGGGAGAACCATTGTCAGAAGTAGTGAACAGCATGCACCTCTGCAAGTACTACACATGATCCTAAAACAATAATAAAATAATCAAATTGAAAAAAAAATTTGAAAAAAGTTTTTGAAAAAATAACAAAAATTTGAAAAAGTTTCTGAAAAAATAGAAAAAAATTTGAAAAAAGTTGCTGAAAAATACAAAAAAATTGAAAAAGGTCAAAAAAGAAAAGAAAAAAGAAAAAAAAAGAGAAAAATTGGTTGCCTTGATGAAAACTTGGTAAACAGGCATCTTGGCACGCAAAAATAGAAATAAAGAGAAAAATTCTATCCAAATTTGAACCAAACTGGGAAGGACCCTATATAGTCACTGTACCATACAGGTCTGGAGTCTATTAGCTTGCAACACCGGAGGAAGAACCATTGTTAGAAGCAGTGAACAACATGCACCTCCGCAAGTACTACACATGATCCTGAAAAAATAATAAAATAAAAAATTGAAAAAAGTTTCTAAAGAAATAACAAAAATTTTGAAAAAAGTTTCTGAAAAAAATAGCAAAAAAATTGAAAAAAAATTCCTACAAAAAATACAAAAAAAATTGAAAAAAAAGTCAAAAAAGAAAAGAAAAAAGTAAAAAAAATAGAAAAATTGGTTGCCTTGATGAAAACTTGGTAAACAGCATCTTGGCACTTGAAAATATAAATAAAGAGAAAAAAAATTTCCATATTTGAACCAAACTGGGAAGGACCCTATATAGTCACCGCAGCATATGGGTCCAGAGTCTATCAACTTGCAACACCGGAGAGAGAACCATTGTCAGAAGTAGTGAACAGCATGCACCTCCAAAAGTACTAAACATGATCCTTAAAAAAAAAAAATTTAAAAATTTTCTGAAAAAAATAGCAAAAAATTTGAAAAAAGTTCCTGAAAAAATACAAAAAAAATGGAAAAAGTCAAAAAAGAAAAGAAAAAAGTAAAACAAAAGATAAAAATCAATTGCCTTGATGAAAACTTGGTTAACGAGCGTCTTGGCACGCAAAAATAGAAATAAAGAGAAAAAATTTGTCCAAAAGTGAAAACCTAGCAAATAGGTGCTTTGGGCAAGTACCGTGGTGAAAACCAGGCAAACAAGTGCCACATGTAGCAATTTGTTGCTCTAGTATCTATCATGATTCCACCTTATGTTCACTTATCCTTTCCTAATCATATCCTTCACCTTGAATCAGCCCTAGTGCCCCTTTACGACTTGTAAATGGTTGATATTATTTGTCCTCTCCTTGGCATACCCAGTCTGTACATATCTTGTCCTTGGCCTCTGTATATCATCTGTATTTTATCTAGGGGTAGATTTCCTTGCAATTCTCGAATTTGAATTTGAACTGGGGGCAAGTTCCTGAACGTGGTTGATTCATGGTGTTTCTCGCTTTATCAGATTGGAGATAACAACATGCAAATATCTAATGAAGCTAAAACAAACCCTAAAAATTTACATAATGACCTGAAAAAATCCTAAATATCCAAATATGATCCTGAAAAATTAATAAAATTGAATATGATCCTGAAAAAAAAAAGACCATACAAATCGCATATGATGCTAAAAAAAATCTCTAAAAAAAATTGTAAAAATCATGAAAAAATCTCTAAAAATCATAAAAAGTCATGAAACAATCCTTGAAAAGCATTAAAAGACCTAAAAACATTTCATCACAAAAAATTCAAATATCTTAAAAATCCTAAAAATTTGAAAAATCTCTTCAAAATCTGCAATAAATTTGTACATATTCATCTTTCTTTTGTGGTATGACCAACATGTATGCAGACATCAGTCGAAGACTCATCACATTGTGCTTAATGAAATCACGCTTTAACAAGAAATCATGTTGACTCGTGTGACTCAACACTCAATCTGGTATGACTTGTTTGATCTTTCAATCTCTAATATCAATCACTCAACCTATCCAACCTATCAATCAATCATCCAATCTTTTAATCTATCAATCAAAATCAAACTATCAAACAAAGTACTAAAAAATGCAAGTAACAATAAGATCAGAATGGTTTTTGGCTCACATGTTTCTTTGGTCATGTTCCTATGCTACTCGATGATATTATTGAGTTATGAGAGTGTTCAGGATGGTTCATGATCAATTTTTTTTTTGTCTTATGTCTGTTGGATGTTCTCATGAAATTATGGGGCATGTCTTCCATAGGCTTTAGGATAGATAAGATCATTCTTTCTCTGCATCGTGTTTGTTCACAGAAAAGGTTTGTTTTTTTTCTCTGGCCCTTTATGCCACGATGCACTGCATCAGTTTTTCCATATCACAAAAAATCTCTTATGACATAAATGCACTTACGAAAGCAAAGTTTTGCCTCTTAAAAACATATCTTTGTCTAATTTCTTCTTTCTGCTAACACTTCTTCATTCAATCCTCGTAGTCACCTTGGTCTAGCACTCTGGTACACCAAAAATATCTGCATCCATGCATTTTTTTTTAAAAAATCCAAAAATACATATGCATTATGCATTCATGAGTTACAAAATACAAAAAAGACATTGCATTCATACATGTATATACTGTATAGAAAAGAAATGCATTACAATATCTAAGCATCATCATATAACATGAAAGTAAAAGAATAAGTATCCATCATGTATATAATAAAAATCATCATAAGGTAGTTTCATATCATATATATCTCAAAAAGTATCAGAGTACAAAACTCAAGGTGTCTGTATGCACTAAGGTCCACAGGCTTGCAATCTATCACATATCTATAAAAAAGATGTCCCTCTTCTAGAGAGAGTCTCCAATCAGCCTTTGATATCTTGGTCCTTCTTCTCTCTTCCCTATCTAGAGGATGAAGCTCCTCCTACCTATTATCCTGTCTGCCCTAATTTAGGTGGCTCACTCAATCCCAATACTCTCTCACTGCTCTCTGTCCTCCTAGAGTGTGCTCTGCTAGAATAAATCATGTAACTTGATGCCCACTTCTACCATAGTATGGCCCTCTCGTACATGCATCATCAGTATCTCTTTTCATCCTAAGCAACCCCTAGCATCCCTGCAACCTTGTACACACCTATATCTACAATTTTGCTAATGAATGCTCATGACTCATCCTCTGCTCTTCATGCTCTAGAAAAGTTTTTATCTCAACAAGATATCATTGCATCCCTCTCTACTATCAATATGTCCATCTATTTCATGAGTGCTTCCCACGCTACCTGATATGTATCTCTCTCTGCTATCAAATTGTCCAACTGTGCTATAAGTGTTGATCGCTCTGTAGCCCATGTTGCCTGATCTGTATCTCTCTACAGTCAACTTATGTATCTGGCACATCAAATCAATAATATATTGCTTATGTTTCATATCTTCCTCATCATTGTCCTCAAACACCTATATATCCTTAGCATCTAGTGAAGCCTCTCTATCCTCCACTTGCATAGGCATAGCATTTGGACCACTATCGACATCATCCTCATCCTCATCACTAGACTTATTGTTGTTATCATCATCCTCATCCTAAGTGATTTTACCCTCTCCCTCATCATCTCCCTCCTCCTCCCCCTCTTGTTCCTCATCACTTTTGTCCTCTCTCGTCACTCACAGTCTTAGCACTGGCACATCCAAATATGTCAAAGGAATAGCTCTATGTCATCCAAACAATCTATCATACTCTGTTGTAGTCCCTGCATCTATCACATCAACACTAGCTCCCCACTTCCTTGGTTGTAGCTGCTCAAACTCTGCATATGCCACCTACGGTCTGAGAAGTGCACCCCATGACCTGACCTCACCCCTCGAGCGTGCAAATAGTGCCATACCTATTGGCACTCCTTGTCTCTCTTCAAATTGTCTGAGCACTCTCGCCTATAGCTGAATCTCAATGATAACATGGCCTATGATAGTGCGTTCAATCAGATATCTCTCATGTTTGTAGTATGGTAAGTGTTCTCTGTCATCATCCCATCTACAATAGTCCATGTATGGTTGCTAGGTGAAATATCTCAATGTATCCATCGCATGCCTGAAATGCAACACATATCCCAATGGTCCATGTGTAAGGGCTCCACCATATAAATACACATATGACATGTTTGGAATCACCACTTGCTTTGCGATAGGACAGAATACTACTATATGATCATAAGCCCAAACCTGTAACAGTTTGATACTGTTGTTGATAGACAATTATCCTCTGTAAGCTACCTGATGTAGATGATAGTATGTCATCTCCAACATGCATAGACCCCAAGTGAACATTATCTCATCCATGATCATCCTCTTAGGCACTCTCCCCCAATCAATAATAAATTTTTGTCCTCTCCTATCTGGTACTAGTAGTCTTGCAATCACATAGCATAGCACTACTACTAGTCTATCATGTTGTCCAGCTAGTGTCTCCAATCGGATCAAATAGTCTCTGATATCTAGATCATTCTCATCACTATCAAATAGCTTTTGCAGTTTTAGTCTCCTTTTTGTCGGGTCATACTCTGCAAGCTCACCATGTATAGGGATCCTCAAGATGCGTCATACATCCTCCAATGTCACTCTCGCCTCTCCCATTGGTAGATGGAATGAACTAGTCTCTAAGCGCCACCACTCTGCCAATGTTGTGATTAACCCCATATTTACCCTAATATTAGGCATGTAAGTGATTTAATGTAATCCTAACAAGGCTATGATATGTCTTTCATGATCATTCAATTTGTGTCGCAAATCTAGGAATGTCGGCCTGCTCTCTCATGTCTGCGGCAAGGGTAGCTCTTCCTACATTTTCCATTCATCTTGGATCAACTTTCTATTTTTGTTGACCAATTTTGACACACTTTGACTATATTTGACCAACTTTGACCATGTTGACCTAATTTTGGACCTTTCCTAGGATTTTGACCAAGTTTTGACCATTTAGGAACCTCTGGACATTATTTTGACCTGATATGCAGATTACCTAACCAACTATGGACCACACTTGTGTGTATTTTTGTGCACTCGGGCATGTGGACTCAAAAATGCCCCTTTAACCCTTAATATGACCCCAAACTGACTCTCTAAACACCTATAAATGTGTGCAAATCATCTAAATGACAAATAAGCTCTGATGTACTCACCTTTGGTCCTATGTCCTCCAACCGTTGGTAGCTCCTCACTTATTCCCCATGATTATTCTCCACTGGAAATCAATCCATTCTCCTAGCTCCAGAGCTCCAATTCTTCCAAAAGTGAGAGTCAAAATGACCTCCAAACTCCCCTCCAAGCCTTTTTATAGCCTCTTTGTTTCTATTATGGACGTGCAACCCTTTCCTTTTTTGTTGGTCGTGATTATTTTTTCACTCTGAGCCTCATAAATTTTGCATTTGACCTCCAATTTTTTATTTGTTCATTGTTGTGGATATGTTTCATCATTGTCGATAAATTGACCTATCACTTTATTTTTTCTATCAATTTCTTGAGGGGGCACCCATGTAACCCATTTTCACTGGGCATGTTTTAATGCGATTTTCCTTCAATATTCTTTGACACAACACTCACAATCGCATTGTATCAAAGAGGGGAAAAATGTACATGCTCAAAAATGGTTCATGCCTGTTGTTCTGTGTTAACATTTTTTGCATTACAATCAAAATATTTTTTTTCATTCTAATTATTCCTCTATGTTACACATATGATCTTCACTATATGACATCATTGTATCTTTCATCATTAATTGAACATCAAAAATTATTCAATTGATTACTAACATTTCTCTCATTTTTGTCGAATCAATCAATCTTCCTAAAATGATTCTAGTCAATCCTAATCGATCCTACATCTTCCTAAACCGGTTCTATTTGATCCTAAACATTACTAAACCATACCAAATTTTCCTAAATCAGTCATTTTCATTCCTTATCTCTTCCCAATCAGTTCAGGATCATTCTGAACTCATTTGATTATTCTAGGGCATTGTCAAAGATCATCGATGCCTAATCAAATCACTTTTGAATCACTTTCAAATCAATCAAATCCTGTCAATCTTGTCATCATTGATTCAATCTCAATCAAGTTATTTTTATTATCAAATATCATTAATACCTCATCATCAAATCAATCCATATCTTATCAATTTTATCATTTTCATCGATAGTGTTGGCAAAGTTCATCGACACTATCGCTATCAATCTTGTCCAAGGCATTGTCAAAGTTCATCGATGCTATTTTAGATCATCATCAATTTGGGAGAATTATCAAAGTTCATTGATGTCTCCTCATCATCATCAAATCATTATAAAGCCTCCTTCATTGTCAAATTTCATCAATTCCTCGTTATCATCATCTTGGTCCAAGTCAATTCAATAGCATTGTCAAATTTCATCGATGTTATTTCATCATCAATTATTGTTTTGAGTGCATTGTCAAAATTCATCGATGCCTCATCATTTTCCTAAACCATTATAGAACCATCAAAATACTTCCTAATCCTCATCAAAATCATCAAAACCAAGTCAATCTATCATCAATATCATCAATTCAGCCAATGATCAACTAAATTTTCCTCTTGGGAAGAATAACCTAGAGTTTATCCATGTGTTCTAATTGAATAAATAAATTAAATTTATTTATTTATTCCCTCTATCCTAAGTCTCCACAATTAATTCATGTCTTATTAATTAATGGGCTAATTTCTAGTTTATGGAATTTTGAATTTCATAAATCCTAATTACAAATTTGTGAGGAATATTGCATTTATTAATTGTTTTAATCTTCATAAATCTAACTCACATATCCCCTTCATATTTTCTAGCCTCCATCTCCTATTAATTAGCATCACCTCTTACACCTTCCCTTCCACCTTTCTTACATTTTTTCACCCACTAATTTGGCCTCCAATGTGTCATGATTTATCATAAATATGACACATTTCCCTCTCAATTTTACGAAGTGTCATAAACAATGCAAATTTCCAATTTGCACACCTAATTGCTAATTCTGCAATTTGGTCTCTCTCCTATATATTGAGATCCATCTTCTCAATCCAACTAACCACATTCCCATTACTCTCATTATCACTATTTTTCTTTCAATCTTTTGTGCATTTTTTCATTGTCAAAGAGACATTCATCTATTTCAATGGACAAGAAAGGAGAGCATTGGAACTACATTTGAAGGGAGTTTTGTGTTATTTGCATGTGTTTTTTAACTCTTATTTCAAATGGTTTTAATGTTAGATTAGATAGGCTTTGCATATTGTTATAGGTTTTGTGGTTGCCTTCATATGAATTTTAATCCTTTATATAGTCTTATAGCTTGAAGACCTAATTATAAAAAGACTACCTAAAGGTGTTGATACAACTGATGATGAATATGGTGCTAGTGATGAAGAGATTGTGTATATTGCTATTAAAGAATATAATCTTAAGGAATAGAAAGCATTAGTTTCACATGTTGTTAAAATAGATGAATGGGTCACTGATAGTGGATGTTGACATCATATGACTGGTGATAAAAATAAGTTTGTGAAGCTTGAAGACTATGATGGTTGTGTTGTTAGGACAACATGCCTTTCTTGATAAAAGGGAAAGGATCTATTACTCTTGATGGTAAAAACAATATTGATGATTTTTTGTATGTTGAGGGATTAAGCCATAACTTGTTCAGTGTTGGACAACTACTAGACAAGGGATACGAATTGGAATTCATATTAGTGTGCAAAATTGTTGGAATCAATGGAAATTTGATTGCATCAAGTGCACAGACTGCTGGTAATCAATTTCATTTGAAAGATTTTGAGAACAAATATTTGATTGCAAAGGTTGATTACAATTGGTTGTGGTATAAAAGATTTTTTCATATAAACTTTGATAATATGGTGAAGGTTAGCACTACTAATATTGTAATATATTTGCCTAAGCTGATGAAGCCTAATAACTTATGCAAAGAATTTCATTTGGGAAAGTTAACTAGATCTACTTTTAAGAGTAATACATATACTTCAAATGGATTGTTAGATTTGGTACATACATATTTGTGTGCTTCTACAAAAATAAGAAGCTATTATGGTGACAGATATTTCATGCTATTCATTGATTACTATTCAAGGATGATGTGGGTTAAATTTTTGATAGAAAAATCAAAAGCTTTTCAAAAATTTCAGATATTCAAGATGATGGTTGAAACAGGGTCTATACAAAGATTGAAGTTCCTAAGATCAGACAGAGGAGGAGAATTTACATCTAGTGAATTTTATGCTTATTGTGAAGAACATGGAATTAAGAGGAAGACTTCTACTCCATGAACCCCGCATCAGAATGGTATTGTAGAGAGTAGGAACAGAACTATCCTAGACATAGATAGGACTATGATGATTGAAGGAAATGTTCTACGGATCTACTAGAGAGAAGTCGTGACAACTTTAGTTTATACCTTGAACTGAGTGCAAATAAAGAAAGGAACTGGTAATACTCCTTATGAACTTTGGTATGGTCATTTTCCTACAATGAAATAATTTAGAATTTTTGGAAGTAAATGCTATATAAAGAGAGATGAGGATATTGGAAAGTTTGATCCTAGAAGTGATGAAGGAATCTTTCTTGGATATTCTACTAAGAGAAAATCATATAAATGTTATAACTATAGACTGAAGAATATTGTTGAAAGTTAAAATGTTAGAGTAGATAAAAATGTGCAGATATGAGAAATAACTTGCAGGTGTGACATAAATGAAGAGAACAATCAGATTGTGGAAGTACACAATCAGGATCAGGATCAGAATGAATTGAATGAAAAGGTTGAGCCAATGGCTAATGAGGAGGACATTGAAACTGAAGGGTCTGCTACAAATCCTATTCCAAAGAATCCACAGTATGTAAACATTAATCATTCATAAAATTTTATTATTGGTGACAAAGATAGAGGTGTTCAAACTAGAGGAAGAATTGCTAGAGATGAAACATGTTTGCTATCTGAATTTGAACCTAAAGATGTGAAAGAAGCATGTAATGATGAGAGTTTGATAAATGATATGAAGGAACAACTTGATTAGATTGAAAAGAACAAGACTTGGATTCTTGTTCCTAGACCTGTGAACAAGAATGTGATCAGAACTAAGTGGGTATTCAGTAAAAAGTTGAATGAAGATGGAAAAGTAGTTCAGAACAAAGCTAGATTGGTATGCAAAGGGTATTCATAGATGGAAGGTATTGATTTTCAAGAGACCTTTTCCCATGTAGCTAGAATAAAAGTTTTTATATTATTACTTCCATATGCATCTTACAAGAAATTCAAAGTTTATCAGATGAATATCAAGTCTGCATTTTTTAATGGTGAGTTAGAGGAAGATGTTTATATTGAACAACCTGAAGGATTTTGACTAACTGATGAAGGAGATATGGTTTGTAAATTGAATAAATCATTGTATGGATTGAATCAATCCCCTAGAGATTGGTATGCTATATTGGATAAGTACTTGACAAAGATTGGATTCAATAAAGGTACAACTGAGAGTAATTTGTACTTCAAAGTAGTTAATGATAATATCTTGATTGCTGAAGTTTTTGTTGATGATATCATATTTGGTGGTGAAGATGAATTGAGTAAAGGATTTGCAGATGAAATGCAAAAATAATTTGAGATGTCTATGATAAGTGAGATGAAATTCTTCCTTGGATTACAAGTTACACATCTGGATAAGGGAATTTTCATTACACAGTCCAAGTATGTCATAGAGTTGCTGAAAAGGTTTGGTATCGAAGATTCTAAACCAGTTGGAACCCCTATGGTTATTCGTTGTAAATCGACTAAAAATGACGAGCCCCCTGCGTAAATCAAACAAGATACCAATCTATGATCGAATGATTGTTATACTTAACTCATACTATACCTAATATAATGAATGTTGTTTGTATTGTGGCAAGATTTAAAGTAGAACAAAAGGAATCACATGTTGTTAAAACAATATTTAGATATTTGAAGGGAACAATTGACTATGGCTTGTGGTTTGGTAAGGACAATGATTTTACACTTTTTTCATATACAAATGTGGATTGGGCAGGAAATGTTGGTGACAGGAAAAGTACAAGTTGTGTTGTGATCTCTTTGGGTAATAGACTAATCTCTTTTACAAGTAAGAAGCGGATTGTATTTCACAATCTATTGTTGAGGTTGAGTATGTTGTTGCCGCTATTAATTGCACTCAAGATAGTTGGATGAAGAAAATGTTGAAAGATTTGAGGATAAGCATTGATGAACCTATTTTTATTTACTAGGAGAACTCAAGTGTTATAAATATTTCAAAGAATCTTGTGCAACATTCAAAGACAAAGAATATTTCTATTAAGTATCATTTCTTGAGGGATAGAGTCGGTGAAAAGGAAGTAAGATTGGAGTATGTATATACTAAGGAACAAATTGCTAGTATATTTACAAAGCCTTTTATGAAGGATACATTTGAGTAGCTTAGGGATAAGCTTGGGGTGATAGCCCCTCCCGATCAGATATAATGGTGCTAAGGATGACATCAATACATAACATTATCATAATATTATTCTTTGGATTGATGAGTTTGGAACTACTCCTTAGGGGGGCAGTCTTGAGGATCTTATGGTTCGGTATTGTAAAGTTTCAATAGCCTTTTGAGGTGAGTTCAGTTCTTTTGATGCCTGGGTTCCTTTTCCATTGATGTCAAATGGGGAGAAGATTGTGTAAAAAATAGGTTATATTGAGAGTTTTGAAGCTGGATATTCAAAGTGATCATATGGATATATTATCTTTTAGTGTCTTTGTGCATTGACCAATTTTTCACTTCATATGTTGTCATCAATGCCAAAGGTGGAGATTGTTGGAATATTATTGAGCATGTCAAGGATTGATGTGTGTTGACATTAATGTTTTTTAGTGATTTCAACATACTATTTTTGTTGCAGATAGTGTATTTTGTTCAATAGATATAATTTTGGTTGTTAAGTTTATATGGTGTTATTCTTGTTTTTCTATCGTAAGTGATGGTTCAGATATGTCTGTAGTTTCCCTACAAAGGTTCGTTGGTTGGTTGAGTAAGATTTGATTGGTCTATTAATATATTTATATTTCAGTGTTTCTATTGTTCAAGATGTTTCAGTGGTTGAGTTTATGGATCGGTGTGGTTGATTCAGTGGACGTGAAGTTGGTGGATTCTTTGGTACTTAGATTTTTTTCCTCAACTAATATTGTTCATGACTCAGAGTTCGGAAAGCTATCTTTTTGGTGTTATGGAGTTCAGTGTTCATGATGAACAGTACAAAGATGAGTCTGGATTTTGAGGTTAAGATGTTATGGAAGGTTGAGAGGTTATTCATGTTTCTTGTTGTTGTTCTTAAATCATGTCATAGTTGTGTTGATGATTCATGGTGTGATTGGATTTGGTAATTTGTTGAATGTGTTGGTGTTTTTCATTTAGGTCTTAGCTGGCTTGGTGAAGTAATGTGTTTCAATTCATGAAGTGGTTTTGGTGAAGTTGTTGCGTGTTCGTGGCTGATGTTTGGGTCCTATCTAAGTCTTGAGTGACTTGATTTGGATCACATTGGTTTTTGAGCTTATTATTCATATCATTATTTGTATAGGTCTTGGCTGAACTTGTTGTTGATTATTCATTGTAATATGTATATATGGGAAATCATTTGTGATTGAGATGTGTGTGGTAAATAGAGCAGAGACATATGTTTGTATTTTGCAACTAAGGCATAAAGTGTACTTTATTGGAATTGTATTGACATTGTAGATGTTGTAAGTTAGTTCGGTTGTATTGGATAGTTTTTCCACCCTTTGTAACTATTATCAGAGATTGATTGGTGAACCTAACTAAGGGCCAGATCATTGTATTGTAAGAAGTGTGCTCTAGGAAATGGGCTTGTAGATACAAGTGCATTCTTATTTTTTCTTATTTTCTCTTAATCAGGCAGTACTTTTAGCAAAGTACATCTATCTTGTGGGTTTGACTCCCACCAAGTTTCATCGTGAACAAATCTAGTGTTGTGAGTTGTGCATTGTGGATCCTGAATTATTGTTTATCTTTCAAATCTATAAGTTGTTTAACTACTTAAATTTAATAACTATATGGACAATTGATTTGCCACCCCCCTTTTCAGTTGTGATTGTCTTCTTTGGGCCTAATGGTTTCTAGTATTCCACTCATTGTGACAATAATTGCTCCTATCTATTTTCACCCACTCAATAAACTCCTACCTAGAGAGAACATGTTTGATCACTCAGACACACCAAATTCATAAGCCAATCTAATAGAGGTCTTCCTTAGTAACCTAAAAAATGCCCAATTAATATATGAGATTATTGAGATTATAGTTGAGCGTATGAACGTTTGTCAACAACCATCCCATTCATCGTCATTACCACCATAACGACCACCCTAGTCATCATCATTACCACAAAAAAATTACCCCAATTGTCATCATTACCACCTCAACAACCATCCCATTTGATTTCATTACCACAACCACCTCTTGATACTCTTGGTGTTTGTTACAAACCATTTGAAGCTTATTTCACCTCTTTAGGAGTGTTGCCACCACCACCCATAGGAATTGCCACCAACGCTCAACCTATTGTATCATTTACATGGATTGTAACTATGATTCCCTTGATAGCTAATCATATCCAACTTCTAATGTGGTCTACACAATTCCACTCACTAACCTACATGCCTTAACATAAACTATTGGTGTGCCCACTACTTTTTCATAGTCATCTACACCTATCTTTAGGATGCTTGGTTACATACCACCACCCCTTACATAAGCTATGACCATTGTTGCACCATCATTATCCATGCACCTAATAGAACCATTTACCATACAATTCATTCCTATGATGGATCCATTTACACATACAATTGCTCTTATCATGCAATCTCCTATGGTTTCACAACCACTAGTCATGCCACAATCCCAACCTCAATAAACCTTGTAGTATACTTCACCACCTTAGTGGGTATGCTACTTATGTGCACCTCCCTCCTCATATGATGCACAAAATGCTTATAATATGCGAGGAGAAGTTATATCTAATCTTATTGTGGAGAAGAGAAAATTCACTAACATCAAGACCGATTAAAATCTTAAGGGATGAACTACGCCTTGTGCCACCTCACATCAACTAGTGCTTTGGTGAGCTAGGGGTTCAAGAAAAATAAAATGTTAAAGATTTACTTAGGATTATGAACAATTATAAAGAAAAATAGAATAAATTAAATAACTAATATACACCAAAAAATAATAAAAAAATTTGATTATGAAATATGAAAGAAAAACTACAAAGACCAAATGCTAAAATATGCGTACTCATTACCCCGAACACTAGCTCGGGTCAAGGACAACAATGTAGGTGAAGGATATCAACGCAACATGCAATTGTCCTGTATAGAAAAAAAATATAAATCAAAGCATGAATCCTAAAATAACTAAAATACAACTAGAATGCTAAGATTAAAATAAGGAAATACTAAGAACAAGTAAAATACACAAGTAAATATGAAATGAAATAACAAGGTGATAGGAAAGAAGACTCACAAGCCGAGGAAGATCAAATAAAGGTTGGAAAATCCAAATAGTTTCTCCACTCCTCACTCCAATAAACCTACACATAGAAAAATAAAAAAAGTGTTTATGGGTTTTATAGGAGCTTGTTGCAATCAAACCCTTGTTTTGGTATTTCCACCTCCATAGATATCAAATAGATAATCGATGGTAGATAATCGAGATAGACAATGATAACTAATAATAAAAAATAAGAAAATGATAAGAACAACACAATATGCTCAATAAAATGAAAGATAGGATGATGAGAGACTCCCCTCTAAGATAACAAATTCTAAGCTCAATGGAGTGAAGGTGATTTAATGATAGTGATGATGCCAATGCACAGTGAAGGCTACAAAGATATTCCAATACAAGAAAAATGTGGTGAAGAAGATCAACTATAGAGCTCAAAGGTGTGTAGAAGTTAGAAATGTAGCCTAGAGAGAGAAAAAGTGAGTGAAGAAGACCAAACGAAGTTCAAAAGTTAGATTATAATGGGAAAGGTTTGAATCTTAGCATCAATGGTGGTGGTATATGGTTTAATGATGTAGGGGTGGCAATTGTAATGCTTCAATGGCTCACTATATGTCTACAGATTTGCAAGATGAGTGTGCACTACCTGGACATCTCTATGGCGCACATGTGTCCTGGATCAACCA
Source organism: Thuja plicata (assembly GCA_018584345.1). Taxonomy (NCBI): domain Eukaryota; kingdom Viridiplantae; phylum Streptophyta; class Pinopsida; order Cupressales; family Cupressaceae; genus Thuja; species Thuja plicata. Next base: position 925,073 of record MU223271.1, read on the forward strand.
AGATGTGTGCCCAATAATATCAATGGATGATTGACAAGGAAAAGCATAGGGATGCATAGGCAAATTTGGAAATTTTTTATTTTAGCTAAGGTAGGAATATTAAATAATGGAAATTACATTGAGGTGAAAATTTATGACATTACACTTACACCATATGATCAGCTAAGAAACACATATCATCTCATGTACATTGGGGGAAATTACCCTCTTGTTGATACACATTAACCAACTCACCTTATCAACAATAGTAGGTTTACCAACACTAATACACTTCCATGTACGAACAAACCCCACATGCTCAATATAATGTATCTACCTACTAACAACCTCCAGTCATCCAACATGGCACATTTGTCTATCAACAGGTGCATCAGGCCAACATAGCTACACGCATCCATCATATGTCACCTATCAAACACCCGAGTATCAATACAATATATCATCACCTAATCCTAGCATGTTTAATAGACAAACACCTCAACCCCCAATTAATACCTAGTGGGAAGAGATGAAGGACACTCTGAAAAACCTCCAAGAAAATAACTCTGAGAAAGATACAAATTCAAATAGAATTACCCTTCTCCTTTTGAAAAATCAATGATTGTTGTCTTTTTCCCTAAAAACTTTGAGATGCCCAAGTTTGATAAATACAAAGGGAAAGGTCATCCGCATAACCATATCAAGGAATTTTATATGGCATGCTAAGAGGTTGCATAAAGTGATAACTATCTTCTACATTTATTACCAAAGAGTCTTAGTGGTCTTTAGAATGGTTTCTCAAAATATCATTTAATTCAATCATCACATTCACAGACTTGTCATAAAATTTTGTCACTCATTATTGTTGGCTAAATATTTTGCAAGTCACTAAGACTACAACTTGAAAAATGTGTATTTTAGGCAGCAGTGTGTGAGATTACTCTTTCCTCTCAGAAATAGGGGAGGCTCCCTTCTTACCATAGGTGGATTCAAGTAGAACTGAACTATAGCACATACATTTTTCCTTGCAATAGTAATATCGGTGGCTTGGTAATCAACTTAAGAACAATTAACCGAGACAGCGATGAATTTATCTAAAGATGGAATAACACAAGAGCTCAAAGTCTCTTGTCCTTACCCCAAATACATACTCTATTTCTCTAATTTCCAATATTGAAGCCCAAAGTCTTCAATCCTTGGAGTATTACAGCCACTATTCTCTATAGTAACCCCAATCTCCTGAAGCACAAAGTATTCAAAAAACTTGGATTAAAGATGCTCCGATGAAATAAAAAAGTTAACTATTCAATATGAAATAAGGATTAACAAATGTTACATAATAAAACATCCATCAATTGTCAAGACAATAACTCAAAGTTTGTCAATCTCTATTCCTTTTATTCAGATGCTCAACTCTCTTACAATGAAATTCAAAGTCTTCAGAATATTAGAACTTTTCCTATAGTTTACTTGCACACAAAAAAAGATGAATATTTACAATGAACCCCCTTCCCTCCTTATATAGAAAAAGAGGAGAGAGGAAAGTGGAGAAGAAAGGGGAAACCCTCAACCACTTTGACTTATTCTATCCTTATCTCTAACTAACTAACTTTGAACTATTCAAAGCTTATCAACAACTAACTAACTTTGACTTATTCAATGTTGCAGGACCTAATGTCCTTGCAGCATGATTACATGAGAACACTTTACATAATTTCATGTAATCTATCAAACATTCTACACTTTTACAAAACTAAGTGTCCCAACAACACTTCTCAAAGAAGATTAATGCATGTCTCGAATTGCCAAAGAGACTTATGCACAATAGTTGGATCTAGTGAAACTGTCTGTCAAGCAACATTTATAGTCTTGTGTGCACAGCTTGCTGCTCTTGTAATTTCACCATTGTATTGACCCAAATCTTTCTAAATTTGATTCAACATCATTTTGCAGCTTTTTCAATCTATCCATAGAGCTGCAACTAAAAGTATCAGCTTCTAGTTCCCAGTGAACTATCTGTACAAATCCTGCTAGGACTTGCTCCTCTGGAATCAGCTCCCCATTCTCTGAAACTAACTTACACGACAGTTCTTCGAAGATCTTGATAACAAATTCTTTGGGTTTGACACATTCCTGCAAGGATTCATGTACTTCGATGATCAACTCCTTCAAAAAAATTTCTTTGTTAATCATTTGATCTAAAAATTTGAAGTACATGTCTTTTGAAGGAACTATTTCATAGACACATAAAACATCTAAATCAGCTTCTGCCATATTCATCCAAATATCCAAATCTTTATTTTGGGTTTTTAATTGCTGATCAAAGATGTCAATCAACTCATGTAGCCTATTTGCAGTTTTCTGGTAGTTCCTGAGAATACGGTGTACATCCCTGATAATCGTGATTCCCTGATGCTCTAACTGATTAGTCATTTACCATTTTGCCTTTCTTTTCCAGCTCAATAGGTTTCTACATGTCCCCTGTACATAACTCAACTTTTCGAGAAGAAGAAAGTTTCTCAAGACCATTACGAAGACGATTGTTTTCTTCTTTTAACAAGTTTTTCTTTTGTCATAGCTCATCAATCCTCTTGGTATACTGATCTAATGCATCATGAGCATCCATCTGACAACTCAGATAGGATTTCTTTCCCAACTCCACCCTTTTGATCTTGTAATCTATCCTCTCAAGTTCATCTGTTGTTTCACCCATGAGTGGCTCAACTACTTCAGCATACTTAACCTTTCGATCATCAACAATGACTTTTGAAAGCACTTTAGCTTTCTTTCTTTTTGTGACTTGGGATTTTATTTTAGGAGCAATCTCAAAATCTTCCAGTGGTACCTCAAACTTCTTTCTCTTTTGTGTAATAGGGCCTAGCCAAGGAGGTAAGACAAAAGAGGATGTTGAAGCATCAACAGTAACCATAGTAGTTATTGTTTCCTTCTGTGATGAAATACCTATTGTGGATGCATTCAAAACACCATCATCCTCTTTCTCCATCTAGAACACCAGATCATTGTTAGACATGAGTGTATCTAACTGAGGAAACTCTTTAGGAAGCTCATCAAAAATGCATGACAAGTCTTCTTTCTGTGTTGGGGCAGCAGATGATATAGGAGTGGCTGGCATAATGGCATTTGAATGTAGTGTGGGCAACTAGATCGTGAAAGAATCCACATCTGTATCCAATGGATAAATTGGAGTTTCATCATTTTTTGGAGCTGACTCATGCATTCCTTGGATCTCTTTAGCTGCTTGGATTTTTGTTGCCTCAGGAGTAGTAGAAACCTGTAGTTCCTCTTTGTTATCTGAGAGATTGATCATCTCTAGACCCTTTGCCCTACATGATGCTTCTAGCGTAGGAGCCTTTTACCATAAGATTTCCTCCTTTCATGGAAATTTTTGGAATATCTTTGACTTCTGATGCAGAAGACTCCCCTTTTCCTTTTCCCCAGATTTCAAACTTCATACCCACAGGACCAGCAGGATCAAAATCATGCCCAAGTTTGATCTTAATGCTCTTTATGCCTCTCTTTTTCAACAAAATATTTGTATTAACCAAGATGTTCTAGAATCTATCCCAAATGGACACATTCTCCTTCACTGACCAGCATGGTGGTAGAATGGGTAAGTTTTTAACTCGATGCCTTCTGTACTCAGGATCCAAGATCTCATTATCATCTATGACTCCATCCAAAATTTCAGCGAGACGAAAGTCTATGATTTGTTTGATAGTGAGCCTATAGTAATCCATTTTAGTGATCTCTCTTTCAATGCAAAGATCAATCCATACATCTTCCAGGTGATGTACATGACTAAACTACTTTTGGATCTTATCATTCAAACCCCTCCAGTCAAAAGAACTTCTGGCCATAAAATTCTTCAAATTAATTTCTTGAAGTTCAAACTCCATATTCTTGGCCTTTGGAACTGTATCAAGCGAATACCCACCAATTCTCAAGGGATTGCGTGAAGAAATCCCAACACCAGGCCTGTGCAAAGAATTCTGATAAACTTGGACAACCATAAGCTTCCTAGCCAACTCCATGAGAATGATCTTTTCCATTGGATATCTTGGCAAAGTGTATGGTTCTCCTTTAAAATATCCCACTCGGTAACTTTACTCCATGCTTCATTAGAGACGCTCTTGTTTGGAAGTTCTTTATCAAATAGGCATTGATAATGACCAAAAAATGCATCTTGTACCCTCCTGTAATGGATGTGACTTACTCTTAAGGGAAACTGATCATAAAAGGTCCAGACAAGAACTTGCACCCTATCTCCTTTAGTAGATAGCCCTGAAAAAGAACCCAAGGCAGCAGCAATGTAGACAAGGTAGGAATTCATATACAAAGTACTTGTGTTAAGTACTTGCACCAGCTGTTCACAAATAGAAGTACTTGTGAATTCTCCCCAAAATATCCTTTGTCTTGATTTCAGAATCAAAGAAAGATACTTGAACATCCACGGCTCAAAAATATTGGACTCTTTAAGACATCTCAATCTGCTCAATAAGGTTATGAGGTCATGCACCTCTTCCTTAAAATCGGATCTATGTACCCCCTTTGGCCATCTCACCAAATTAGGCCTTTTAGCAATCAACCAATGTTCGTTGATATACTTTACACAAGCCATTTTCCCATTCTCCCAACTTTTGAGAGCTCTATCAATTGTCATGTCAAGTATGGCCAGAGTTGGAGGCACCTTGAAAACCTGATCGATAGTGTCTGGATCTAGACTGATAATCACTTTTCCATCTTCATCTTTGATGGTCTGGGAGGTTGGATCAAAATGCCTAGCACAAGCCATTACAAATTCTGATTCAAGAGCAACCATTGGAAAGGTAGAGACATAGTGGATGTAGCTTTCTCAGATGCTGATCATTTCAACTTTTGTGGACATATCCACTCTTTTTAGGAACTCCTCCATACTCAGATGTTTGATCTCTATGTCCCAGATCTCATCCACATAAGACAAGATTTGAGAAGGCATGATAGAGTTCTGATACTTATCATATTGGTACTTCATCTTCTTTTTCCCTTTATCTTTGGGAGATACAATTCCCCCTTCTGAAATGACCAAATTTGCAGCTGCGGTAACTGTCACATGGAAATTCCAAAAATTAAGCATTTATTCATTAAGAGAGGAAGAATCCATGTTAGATGTACCAACAATAAAAGTGGGCAACCTTGCAAGAAGATAAAAGAGAAGATAAGATATGAAGCCTTTCAATGTATATGTGTAAAGTGGATTTTGAGGCCAAGAAAATATCCTTATTTAAGCTTGGTGGACCTTTTGAGTATGATAGCACATGAGAAGGAAAGGTGAGCTTTTTAAGAGGAATTGCATAGTAAGCACTCTCACTTCTTTTTCAAATGGAAGTATGAAAAGGTGAGCTTTCTCGGAAGGATTGCACATGTGACAGTAAGCACAGAATTTGATTCATTGAACATTTGATAGGTATGGTGAGCTTTTTAAGAACAAATGCATATAAAATTGGAAAGTGGGCTTTTATGGGTTGTTTTCATATTGGGGAAGCATCTTGCACTTTGCATTTCTTTATGCATTTTGGGGAAAAACATCATCAAGAACGGGGTTTTTAAGCCCGACTACATATGAGAACAAATGACGTTCTCATATGCAACTTGGAGAAGAAAAGAGAAGAAGAAGAAAAGAGACATATGTACAAACATCAAAACACAAACAAAGAAAGGAAACATAAAATATACCTATTCCTTGTATGCAAAAAAGGAAGAAACAAATATGTCTTTCTCCTAAGCAATTGATGGATTTTGAATTCAACTTTAAAGAGAAAAAAATAGAATATATAGCTCATCATATTGAAATCTTCTCCATGAAAAATTAATGTCAATTCAATGAGTCATGGTGGGAAATGACATATGTCTTCAATGCAGCTTTGTATTACTAAAAACTAGCATGCAAAGAAGAAGTTTTCAAAAGAAACGTGCCCTAGATGATAGCCATTTCTTTCCATCATAAACGAAGACATTTCGAAAATGAGTGGAAAGGAAAATGTTTCTTAAAAACTTACCTCAAATCGGCCCTAAGAAATAGGCAAAGAGTTTGCAGAGATTATAGTAGATTTGAAGAAGACAACGTTTTCTGGTGATTTCCGCAGCTTTTCATGGATTCAAAACTGATGTTTGTTATGTGGACTTATTTTGAAAATCTGCCAACAAACAGAGGGAAGACGTTTTTCAAAACGTAAACATAGCACACAAATGCGATAGGTAATGTCTATGAAAATCATCGCCTTTTCATCATATCCCGTCTTGTATTGAGACATGTTTTAGGGCTAGAAATTAATGCCATCAAGTTTGTACATAAGCCGCGTGAGCATATGGAAAGCTTTTCACATATTTTGATATGTTCTGATTTAAAAACATGTTAAACAAACTCAAAACGACGTCGTCCTCCTTAAACCGTTAAAACGCCGCATGTTATGGCAAAAATCGACGCCTTTCTTATGTATAAGACCAAAACACACTTTTAGAAGGAGACCGCATATTTTTAAAGTCTAAAAATATGTTTTGGAACTAAAAATCGACGTCATCTTCCTTTTAATGAAATTGCGAGCTTTTAAGGAAGACAAAACACACTTTTGTCTTTGACAATATATGCAGATGACATATAAAATCGACGCATTGCTATTTTTAATGAAAAATGTGGGCAAGAAATATGTCATGGCACATTAAATCGACGCCATTAGCCTTTAATAAACTCGCAGATTTTAAAAGACCATTAATATATGTTTTGGTACGTCTAAATGACATGTTTTCACTCTTAAAAATAACGCCTTGCTTACTTAAGTGAAAACGTATGTCTCAGCAAAGACAACATACACTAAAACATGTTTTCAATATGAAAATCAACGCCTTCCTCCTAGGGATGAAACCACGGGCTTTGCTAAACATAATGCATTTTTAATATACAAAGATCATATGTATTTGATATAAAAAATGACGTCTTGTGACTTGAAGACATCCACGGGTTTTGCTAAAACCTCAACATATGCTTTGTTTATTGTAAAACATTATGCAAACATGGTTAAAATTGCCACCATCGGTTTAAATAAAAGATGGAAACAAAACTTATAATATTTATAAATTCGGTCCTTTATATTGTCAAAACAAAAGCTAAAACATTTTAAAAAGCATTAAAACATGAATAAGTTGATGTTGTTTAAAAGCCCACTTTTAAGAAAAAGAGTATGATTTCTATACACAACTTGGAATCTTTAATGACTTGATATACGGATATGATTGAAAAACCCCTTGTCATTAAAATTTACCAAGAAAACTTTCACAAAATGGCCTGAAAATTTAAGATGGAATTTTAATTCCACTTCATATATAGATTTAACCTTCGATTCATGTATTTGACAAGAAAAAGTCCACCTTTTAATCAATTTTAACAACATGCAGTTTGTCTTAAAAACATCACTAGCAGGACACTGAAAACTTAAAAACATGAGTCTTGACTAACCCACATGACACCTAGAAGAACTTTAGAACAAGCAGGAAAATGAGAGCTGGAAACGAAACCAAAAACAAAAGCAAGACAACCAAATGAAAGACTCAAAAACTGGATGTTCTGTAAGAAGTGAACCCGAACGAGAATCAAGGGATAACTAATACCATCGAGTAAACCCCTTCCAAAACACTGACCAACTTAGAGAAAAATCCTACCAATCGCTTGGAATTGCGTGGGGTTGCCCCAATTTTGGGAAATGAAAAATTGAGGACAATAGCTGGATTTGACTGGGGAGCATTCCTTGTTTGTTTTTTCGAAACAATGAGGAGTGTAGAATCTAGAATCTCCAAGTGCCTTCATCTACTCCATTGGGCTATAGAGTCTAAAGAAAAAGACCCAAAACCCAAAAACTAAAAACATAAAATACTTGGACATTATGTACAGTGGTACTTATCTTGCCATTGCTCAAAGTAATGCTTCAAATGTTGGGCACTATATGGAAGTGTGAATGGAGTGCCATTACAGTATTCTAATATAAATGTGTTCTCTCCTGCTACTTGATGAATAGTGAATGGTCCTCTCCAAAGAGTATCAAACTTCCCATGCATTCCTTTTGGTTCCCGCCTTTTGTCCCAAAGTAGAACACGATCTCCAACCTGAAACTCTAGTTTCTTGGCTTTCTTATCAAAAACTACTTTAACCTGTTGTCAATGTTCTGCAAGCTGATCAACCACTTGAGTCCTTTGTTCTTCCAAATGATGTAAGAACATTATCCGCCTATCCATGGAATCCTAAAAAGTACTATCTTCAATAGCCTTAGCCAACTTCAGAGCGGGAAGCTCAATAGTTATGGGAATTTCTTCATTTACCCCATAGAGAAGTTGGAATGGTGACATCCCAATTGCTCTTTTAGGTGTAATTTTGTTTGCCCACAAAGCATCAAAAAAAATTTTGTGCCACGAACGTTGATTATCATCCACTAACTTGCGAATAATGGTAACCAAGTTCTTATTGCTCTATTCGGCCTGACCATTTGCGAGAGGATAATAATCAGATGAATGAGCGAGAGTAATACCATGATCAAAACAAAATTGTGTAAGCTCTGTAGATGAAAAGGTTGCAGCATTATCCGTTATAATTTTGTTCAGCACGCCAAAGCAAGAAATGATATTCTCCTTCAAAAATGCACACACCATTGATGATGTTGCATTATTTACTGGGATGGCTTCCACCCACTTGGTGAAATAATCAGTTGTAGTGATAACATAAGTATGTCTAGCACTGGATGTTGGGTTAATGGTACCGATGAAATCAAGACCCCATTGATGGAAAGGCTCTTCGATCACAACTGGCTTTAGAGCTAAAGCTGAGAGCTTCTACTTACCAACAAACTGTTGGCAATGATCACACTTGCGTAGCCAACTATATGCATCTTGAAACAAAGTCGACCAATAATACCTGGCTCACACAATTTTATGAGCAATTACCAATGCAAATAAATGCCCACCGCATGCCACGTCATGGAATGATTCCAACAAGCGAACTTGTTGCAACTTATCAACACATCGCAATAAATTTCTATCAAGCAATCGCTTGTACAAACCACTATCCCATAAGACAAAATGGGATGCTCGGAGCTTCAAATTTCTTCTTTCCTTATAAGTGAGATGTGTAGGAAATTCACCATAAGTAAGAAAATATATGATATCAGAATACCACTCGTCAATTGTACTGATGAACAACACTCTAGGTAAAACCTCAGGGATTTCTTCTTTGGCTGGTTCATTCTCCGCCATCAGTTGACACAAACCTTTACTGTGGACCAGCTTAGAAGGATAAATCTCAATGTCATATTCCTAGATCTTAGCAATCTAGTTTCCTCTCTTTGTTCCAAATTCTTGTTGAGCCAGAATTGACTTTACTGTGGTATCCGGAATGAGAACCACAACATGAGAGTTTAAGACATTTTCACAACCGCATAAGCATTCTTCTCCATCAAAGAATACTTCAACTCATGTGATTTCAAAGGACAACTCATGAATGCAATAGGGGACTCGATGTCCTCTTTATTCTTCTATACAAGAATTGCTGACATAGTATGCTCAGAAGCATAATTATATAGGATAAACTCTTTAGTGTAATCTGGGCAGACTAACACCGGTGCATGTGCGATCGCCTCTTTAATTTCTTTAAAATAATCTTTTCCCTCTGGGCTCCACCGGAAAGCAGTCATTCCTTTCATCATATTATAAATATGACGAGTCTTCTCAGAAAAGTCAGGAACAAATCGTCTCAAGAAATTCACCTTCCTAAAGAAAGAATGAACTGCAGTCTTACTAGTAGGCAGGGTAAGATTTTGAATTGACTTGACCTACTCCGGATCAATCTTAATACCTTCTTTGGACACAATGTGTCCCAGGAGCTTATCTTCTGTAACTCCAAAGATAGACTTTTTCAGATTTAGAGAAATCCCATGTTGTCGACATCTTTCAAGCACTTGCCGGAGATGAAACAAATGGTCTAAATGATGCTTGGAAAAGATTGTCAAGTCATCGAGATATACAATGATAAACTTGTCTATGATATCTCAAAATGCAAGATCCATGGCACGCTGAAAGGTTGCACCAACATTTATCAATCCAAAAGGCATTCGATTGTAAGAAAAAGTACCCCAGGGTGTGGTAAATGTTGTTTTATACTGATCATCTTCCCTCACCTCAATTTGGTTATATCAAGAAAAACCATCAAGCATAGACAGCATTTGGGATCCAGTCATGGTTTGCAACACATGATCCATTATAGGAAATGAATAATTTTCCTTCAAAGATGCTTGGTTCAGATTGCAGAAATCTACACACATGCGGATTTCACCATTCTTTTTACAAACTAGAACAATGTTGGCCACCCAAGTTGAGTGTTGTATTGGGAAGATGATCCTTGCGTCAAGCATCTTCTAGATTTCAGACAAGATGGTGCCCAAGATTTTTGGACTATACTATCGTTGCTTTTGCCTGAAATGGAGCAACTCCAATTTTCAAGGGAATATCATGTTGTACTACCTTTGGTAAGAAGGACTTCAAGTCATCATACGAGTATGCTATTACATCAATATATTCAGACAAGAGAAGAATGAACTGATGCCTTTCTTCTGGTGTACAACATTTGCCAATATTGAAAAACTTAGGATCAGCTTTCGTATTCAAGTTATACCTTTCATATTCCATGACGGAGCTTGATCCGGCTTCTTGTTGGTTTTTAACATAGCAATCATGCTTATCAAACAACCTTTCCAAGGAAACTAGCCCCTTAGGAATTTTATTTCCTTTTAACTGAATGACCTCTTCCCCAGCTTTAGGATTCTTTCCAGACGTATCTTCATGCGGAGGAGAACTGCTTCCTTCAAAGAATAATTCATCAAAATTATCCTTTGCTTCTAGGAAGTTAATGATTTGTTGATCATCATTGAACACTTGTCAATGATCTAAATTATCAGGAACACTGGGACGATAGACTAGCTGAATAGTATATCTATCCTACTTGAATTCCTCATGTGGTACTAAACAAGTTGCTAAAATTGCAAGTGAATCAACTTTATCATTGATCTCTCTGGGAATTGCAGAAATGTTGAAGGCATCAAACAATTCGATGTAGTCCCATACCAAGTTTCTATAATGCTTGAGCCATTCATTTTTGGTTTGATACTGATTTATTACTTGGCACACCATGAGCTCAGCATCACCTTTGGCATGTAAAATCTTGATCCCTCTATTTTGTACAGCATCAATACCTAGAAGCAATGCTTCGTATTCAATAGTATTGTTGGTGTTGTTGAATTGCAGCTTGTAGGAATATGGAAACTTCTCCCCTTGAGGAGAAATTAAAACAACCCTTGCTCCTAAACCAGTTGTCGTGCAACTACCATCAAATTCAAGTACCCATACCTCATTAGAGTTCATTGCATCAGGAAATCGAAAAGCAAATGAATCATCATTAGCCAAGCTCGAAGGCATAGCTTTTTCAACCATTGTAAAAGAATTTTCTGGATCCACCGGTGGAACAGGTTCTTCATCTGTAACTTTCCCTTCTTCAGCATTAGCAAATTTGTCTTCATCTATTAAGGATGTTGATGCCTCAGATTGATAATCTTCAGCAAACTCTGAGACTTCAGAGCTGTCAAGATAATAGTTCCCCATGCCAGCTGATTCAAAAAGAATCTAAGAGTGAGGATCATCTAATTTTACCACTGTATACTTTGTCTCCCTCTCTGGAAGTAATTTCTGCATAACTCCTTTAACAGGAATTCATGCTTCAGACATATCCATGCTTAACTCACCTCCTATGTCTTTATAGAAATTTTGGCCCAGAAGCATACCGTAGGAGGCGGGAACATCGGTGACCAAAACAGTCATTTTAATCTTCTTTTCAGGGAAGGAAGAAAATGTGAACTGAGCATCCTTGATTTGGACTTTAAGTGGTACTTGTTAATTCTCCATGGAATAATAATTACCGAAGGTTTTGTCAAATTTAGACCTAAAGCATTAGCAACCTTGGCAGGCATAACGTTATCCAAGGCACCAGAATCAATGACACAATTACTTAACTTGTAACCATTAATCAGAAAGGAAATATAAAAAGGTTCTATCTTTCCTGGAATAGATGAAGGAATTGTTACCAAGTTATTTGGAATATTCTTTGAATCTACGACAGCAACAGAAGTTTGTGCGGGTTGAGATTCTTTGACAAAGTTATTAAGCCTTTCTAGCCGATCTGGGTATGCTTGTAAATATTCTACTTCAGACATTTGGATCTTAGTTTTCTTGGCATGGTCTATGATATCAAAAGCTTGGAAGGAACTTGCCAAGGATGTAAGAGAAATGTCTGTTTGCTTCTTAGGATTAGACACACTCGGTTTCGGTACATTAGTAGACACTGGCTAAGGAGAAAAACTTACTTGGCTACTTTTAGGAAGAATAGGAAGAGGATTTCCTCTTTTGGCAATAGTAATGGGCACCTAGGTACCTTGATTTGACTTATCTTCTTCTTCCTTCTGCCGCGCCATCTTTGTTTGAGATTGTGTCATAACCGCATAGGCTTGAGCAAAATATTCCTCTAGATCGGCACCATCGTAATGTACATACCCAATATTAGAGTCGCCAACTACTTCTTGTTCTTTATCATAATGAGTAGCATTCTCCTTCATTTGATAATCGTCTGGTGTTACACCAGGTTGATCATTTTCATAATACCCCATGGTTGTCCTGCCTGGCAGGGCTTCAAGAGAAAGCCTCTCTGGAGGAGGAGGAAGCATCGCTTGATTCTTTGCTGCATAATTATGAGCAGCATTACAAAATTTTCTTCATGGAATGTCCTTATACGGGGCAGAAAATGATCCTTGAGAGATCTGCTTCTTAAGTGCTAGCACTTCATTTACTAGTTTTTGAACCATTGGATATGTACTAGTAGACGCATCAATGTAAGGAATTCCATTTGAAAAATTCCCTCTTGACTTATCTTTTCAAATTTTTCCAGACATGATAAGATCATCTTCAATCTCTGTTGCCAGAGTTTGAGCATTAGCTAAGCTTATAGGAACCGACCGTCTTAAAAGGAAACTGACTTCAGGCAACTGCGTATTGATAAAGAAACACTTTAGATTTTTAGGAGTGGGCCATGAAGCAGTAGGAATCCTATTTGCCAACTTGTTGAATTTAGCAATGAACTCGCGCATTCCTTCCTGCGCTTCTTTCTTCATTTGAGTTAATTGAGTGAGAAAAGCATGCTCATCTTCCACAGGCTTGAAATGTTCTTCAAACTTGGTATGTAGTGAGTCCAAGCTTGTAATAGATCCAATAGCAAGATTGAAGAACCAATCAAAGGAAATGCCCTACAAAGTCTCCACAAAGAGCCTCACTGACACATCTTCATGCTCCACTCCGAGTACGCCACATGCAATGTAAAAAGCTTTAATATGCTCATCGGGATGTTGTTTTCCATCTCCATAGAACTTAGGAAAGTTCTTACGAAATCCTAGGGGAAGAGTGTGTATAGGTGGAGTAAGATCAAGAGGACCAAAAGTTGTTCCCCAAGGACCCGCAGCCATTGAAGCAAAAAGTGGAGTAGACTGAACTAATGGTTTGAAAAAGAGAGAAGTTTCTTCACTAGGAAAAAAACTTCTTTTCTTTGATGGTGGGTAACTAGTAGTCCGGGTGAGAGGTGATGTAGGAGCTAGAAGAGCAAGCTTAACCTGATGAGCCCAACTTGGTGCAAATTTTGACGATTCACCCTTCCTTCGTCGTTGATACTGCTTGATTCCTTCCAATTTGAATCACTTGGACCAACTTAGAAGTAATCACTTTTGAAAATATTTTTTTTGGATGGAACTTCGCTTATTTCTCTCCTGTAGAATAAATGACTAACCCTTTTCTCTTATTTCAGAAAAAGATTACAAAGTGAAAGTAGATAATAGATTCAAAGCAAAACGGCAATAAAATATTGTAAAAGAAGCAAAGTGTCCGTTAAAGGCACAAAGTCCTATGTTGCTTCTCCAAGATGAGAAACTCAAATAGAACCTCAAAGTCTTCATAAGTGAACTTCATCAACCTTATAATCAAAATAGTGTTCAGATCCCCAGGAGAGTCGCCAAAAATTGTTGGCTAAATATTTTGCAAGTCACTAAGACTACAACTTGCAAAATGTGTATTTTACATAGTAGTGTGTGAGATTATTCTCTCCTCTCAGCAATAGGGGAGGCTCCCTTCTTACCGTAGGTGGCTTCAAGTAGAACTGAATTGTAGCACATACAGTTCGACTTGCAATAGTAATATCGTGGCTCGGTAATCGACTTAAGAACAATTAACCGAGATAGTGATGAATTTATCTAAAGATGGAATAACACAAGAGCTCAAAGTCTCTTGTCCTTACCCAAAATACGTACTCTATTTATCTAATTTCCAATACTGAAGCCCAAAGTCTTCAGTCCTTGGAGTATTACAGCCACTATTCTCTATAGTAACCCCGATCTCCTGAAGCACAAAGTCTTCAGAAAACTTGGATTAAAGATGCTCCGATGAAATAAACAAGTTAACTATTCAATCTGAAACAAGGGTTAACAAATTTTACATAAGAAAACATCCATCAATTGTCAAGACAACAACTCAAAGTTTGTCAATCTCTATTCCTTTTATTCAAATGCTCAACTCTCTTACAATAAAACTCAAAGTCTTCAAAATATTAGAGTTTTGCCTATAGTTTACTTGCACACAACAAAAGATGAATATTTACAATGAACCCCCCTCCTTATATAGGAAAAGAGGAGAGAGGAAAGTGGATAATAAAGGGGAAACCCTCAACCACTTTGACTTATTCTACCCTTATCTCTAACTAACTAACTTTGAACTATTCAAAGCTTATCAACAACTAACTAACTTTGACTTATTCAATGTTGCAGGACATAATGTCCTTGCAGCATGATTACATGAGAACACTTTACATACTTTCATGTAATCTGTCAAAGATTCTACACTTTTACAAAACTAAGTGTCCCAACAACACTTCTCAAAGAAGATTAATGCATGTCTCAAATTGGCAAGGAGACTTATGCACAATAGTTGGATATGGTGAAACTGTCTGTCAAGCAATGTTTACAGTCTTGCATGCACAACTTGTTTCTCTTGTAATTTCACCATTGTATCGACCCAGATCTTTCAGAAGTTGATTCAACATCATTCTATAGCTTGCCAATCTGTCCATAGAGCTGCAACTAAAAGTATCAGCTTCTAGTTCCTGATGAACTATCTGTACAAATCCTGCTAGGACTTGCTCCTCTGGAATCAACTCCCCATTCTCCAAAAATAACTTACACGATAGTTCTTTGAATATCTTGATAAAAAATTCTTTGGGTTTGACACATTCCTGCAAGGCTTCACGTACTTCGATAATCAACTCCTTCAAAACTTTTTCTTTGTTAGTCATTTGATCTAAAAATTTGAAGTACATGTCTTTTGAAGGAACTATTTCATAGGCACATAAAACATCTAAATCAGCTTCTGCCATTTTCCTCCAAACATCCAAATCTTCATTTTGGGTTTTTAATTGCTGATCAAAGATGTCAATCAACTCATGTAGCCTATTTGCAATTTTCTGGTAGTTCCTGAGAATATGGTGTACATCCCTGATAACCGTGATTCCCTGATGCTCTAACTGACTGACCCAGTCATTTACCATTTTGCCTTTCTTTTCTAGCTCAATATGTTTCTGCATGTCCCCTGTACATAACTCCACCTTCCGAGAAGAAGAAATTTTTTCAAGAGCGTCACGAAGATGATTGTTTTCTTCTTTTAACAATTGTTTCTTTTTCCATAGCTCATCAGTCCTCTTGGTATACTGATCTAATGCATCATGAGCATCCATCTGACAACTCGCATGGGATTGCTTTCCCAACTCCACCCTTGTGATCAATCTGTCCTCTCAATTTAATCTATTGTTTTTCCCATGAGTGGCTCGGCTACTTCAGCATACTTAACCTTTCGATCATCAACAATGACTTTTGAAAGCACTTTAGCTCTCTTGCTTTCTGTGACTCGGGATTTTCTTTTAGGAGCAATCTCAAAATCTTCCAGTGGTACCTCCAACTTCTTTCTCTTCTATGTAATAGTGCCTAGCCAAGGAGGTAAGACAAAAGAGGATGTCGAAGCATTACCAGTAACCATAGTAGTTATTGTTTCCTTCTGTGATGAAATATCTATTGTGGATGCCTTCAAAACACCATCATCCTCTTTCTCCATCTGGAACACCAGATCATTGTTAGACATGAGTGTATCTAACCGAGGCAACTCTTAAGGAAGCTCATCAAAAATGTATGACAAGTCTTCTTTCTGTGTTGGGGCAGAAGATGATATAGGAGTGGCTGGCACAGTGGCATTTGAATGTAGTGCGGGCAACTGGATCTTGAAAGAATCCACATCTGTATCCAATGGACACATTGGAGTTTCATTAGTTTCTGGAGCTGACTCATGCATTCCTTGGATCTCTTCATCTGGTTGGATTTGTGTTGCCTCGGGAGTAGTAGAAACCTGTAGTTCCTCTTCGCTATCTAAGAGATTGATCATCTCTGGACCCTTTTCCGTAGATGATGCTTATGGCGTAGGAGCCTTTACCATAAGCTTTCCTCCTTTGATGGCGAGTTTTGGAATAGCTTTGACTTCTGATGCAAAAGACTCCCCTTTTCCTTTTCCCCGGATTTCAGACTTCATACCCATAGGACCAACAGGATCAAAATCCCGCCCAAGTTTGATCTTAATGCTCTTTATGCCTCTCTTTTTCAACCAAATATTTGTATTCGCCCAGATGTTATGGAATCTATCCCAAATACACACATTCTCCTTCACTAACCAACATGGTGGTAGAATGGATAAGTTTTTAACTTGATGCCTTCTGTACTTAGGATCCAGGATCTCATTATCATCTATGACTCCATCCAAAATTTCAGCGAGACGAAAGTCTATGATTTGTTTGACAGTGAGCCTACAGTAATCCATTTTAGCGATCTCTCTTTTAGTGCAAAGATCAATCCATACATCTTCCAGGCGACGTACATGACTAAACTGCTTCTGGATCTTATCATTCAAACCCCTCCAGTCAAAAGAACTTCTGGCTATAAACTTCTTCAAATTAATTTCTTGAAGTTCAAACTCCATATTCTTGGCCTTTGGAACTGTATCAAGCAAATACCCACCAATTCTCAAGGGATTGCGTGAAGAGATCCCAACACCAGGCCTGTGCAGAGAATTCTGATAAACTTGGACAGCCATAAGTTGCCTAGCCAACTCCATGAGAATGATCTTGTCAGTTGGATATCTTGGCAAAGTGTATGGTTCTCCTTTAAAATATCCCACTCTTAGGTAAGTGAAATTTGGGAACTGAAGAAAGAGACAACCATACTCGCTGACTTTACTCCATGCTTCATCAGAGACTCTCTTGTTAAGAAGTTCTTTATCAAATAGGCATTGATAATGACCAAAAAATGCATCTTGTACCCTCCTGTAATGGATGCGACTTGCTCTTAAGGGAAACTGATCTTAAAAGGTCCAGAAATGCACTTGCATCCTATCTCCTTTAGTAGATAGCCCTAAAAAAGAACCCAAGGCAGCAGAAATGTAGACAAGGTAGGAATTCATATAGAAAGTACTTGTGTTAAGTACTTGCACCAGTTGTTCACAAATAGAACTACTTATGAATTCTCCCCAAAACAGCCTCTGTCTTGATTTCAAAATCAGATAAAGATACTTGAACATCCACGGCTCAAAAAGATTTAACTATTTAACACCTCTCAATCTGCTCAATAAGGTTATGAGGTCATGCAACTCTTTCTTAAAATCGGATCTATGTACCCCCTTTGGCCATCTCACCAAATTAGGCCTTTTAGCAATCAACCAATGTTTGTTGATATACTTTACACAAGCAGTTTTCCCATTCTCCCAACTTTTGAGAGCTCTATCAATTGTCATGTCAAGTATGGCCGGAGTTGGAGGCACCTTGAAAACCCGATCGATAGTGTCTGGATGTAGACTGATAATAACTTTTCCATCTTCATCTTTGATGGTCAGGGAGGTTGGATCAAAATGCCTATTACAAGCCATTACAAATTTTGGTTCAAGAGCAGCCATTGGAAAAGTAGAGACATAGTGGATGTAGCTTTCTCGGATGTTGATCATTTCATCTTTTGTGGACGTATCCACTCTTTTTAGGAACTCCTCCATATTCAGATGTCCAATCTCTATGTCCCGGATCTCATCCACATAAGATGAGATTTGAGAAGGCATGATAGAGTTTTGATACTTATCATATTGGTACTTCGTCTTCTTTTTCCCTTTATCTTTAGGAGATGCAATTCCCCCTTCTGACATGACCAAATTTGCAGTTGCGGTAACTGTCACATGGAAATTCTAAAAATTAAGCATTTCTTCATTAAGAGAGGAAGAATCCATGTTAGATGTACCAACAAGAAAAGTGGGCAGCCTTGCAAGAAGATAAAAGAAAAGATAAGATATGAAGTCTTTCAATGTATATGCGTAAAGAGGATTTTGAGGCCAATAAAATGTCCTTATTTAAGCTTGGTGGACCGTTTGAGTATGATAGCACATGAGAAGGAAAGGTTATCTTTTTAAGAGGAATTGCATAGTAAGCACTCTCACTTCTTTTTCAAATGGAAGTATGAAAAGGTGAGCTTTCTCGGAAGGATTGCACATGGGACAGCAAGCATGGAATTTGATGCATTGAACATTTGATAGGTATGGTGAGCTTTTTAAGAAAAAATGCATATAAAAGTGGAAAGTGGGTTTTTATGGGCTGTTTGCATATTGGGGCAGCATCTTTCTCTTTGCATTTCTTTATGCATTTTGGGGAAAAACATCATCAAGAATGGGGTTTTTAAGCCCGACTACATATGAGAAGAAATGACGTTCTCATATGCAACTTGGATAAGAAAAGAGAAGAAGAAGAAGAAAAGAGGCATATACAAACATCAAAAAACAAACAAAGAAAGGAAACATAAAATATACCTATTCCTTGTATGCAAAAAGGGAAGAAACAAATTTGTCTTTCTCCTATGCAATTGATGGATTTCGAATTCAACTTTAAAGAGAAAAAAACAGAATATATAGCTCATCATATTGACATCTTCTCCATGCAAAATTAATATCAATTCAATGAGTCATGGCGGGAAATGACAAATGTCTTTAATGCAGCTCTGTATTGCTAAAAACCAGCATGCAAAGAAGAAGTTTTCAAAAGAAACGTGCCCTAGATGATAGCCATTTCTTTCCATCATAAACGAAGACATTTCGAAAATGAGTGGAAAGGAAAATGTTTCTTAAAAACTTACCTCAAATCGGCCCTAAGAAATAGGCAAAGAGTTTGCAGAGATTATAGTAGATTTGAAGAAGACAACGTTTTCTGGTGATTTCCGCAGCTTTTCATGGATTCAAAACTGATGTTTGTTATGTGGACTTATTTTGAAAATCTGCCAACAAACAGAGGGAAGACGTTTTTCAAAACGTAAACATAGCACACAAATGCGATAGGTAATGTCTATGAAAATCATCGCCTTTTCATCATATCCCGTCTTGTATTGAGACATGTTTTAGGGCTAGAAATTAATGCCATCAAGTTTGTACATAAGCCGCGTGAGCATATGGAAAGCTTTTCACATATTTTGATATGTTCTGATTTAAAAACATGTTAAACAAACTCAAAACGACGTCGTCCTCCTTAAACCGTTAAAACGCCGCATGTTATGGCAAAAATCGACGCCTTTCTTATGTATAAGACCAAAACACACTTTTAGAAGGAGACCGCATATTTTTAAAGTCTAAAAATATGTTTTGGAACTAAAAATCGACGTCATCTTCCTTTTAATGAAATTGCGAGCTTTTAAGGAAGACAAAACACACTTTTGTCTTTGACAATATATGCAGATGACATATAAAATCGACGCATTGCTATTTTTAATGAAAAATGTGGGCAAGAAATATGTCATGGCACATTAAATCGACGCCATTAGCCTTTAATAAACTCGCAGATTTTAAAAGACCATTAATATATGTTTTGGTACGTCTAAATGACATGTTTTCACTCTTAAAAATAACGCCTTGCTTACTTAAGTGAAAACGTATGTCTCAGCAAAGACAACATACACTAAAACATGTTTTCAATATGAAAATCAACGCCTTCCTCCTAGGGATGAAACCACGGGCTTTGCTAAACATAATGCATTTTTAATATACAAAGATCATATGTATTTGATATAAAAAATGACGTCTTGTGACTTGAAGACATCCACGGGTTTTGCTAAAACCTCAACATATGCTTTGTTTATTGTAAAACATTATGCAAACATGGTTAAAATTGCCACCATCGGTTTAAATAAAAGATGGAAACAAAACTTATAATATTTATAAATTCGGTCCTTTATATCGTCAAAACAAAAGCTAAAACATTTTAAAAAGCATTAAAACATGAATATGTCAATGTTGTTTAAAATCCCACTTTTAAGAAAAAGAGTATGATTTCTATACACAACTTGGAATCTTTAACGACTTGATATACGGATATGATTGAAAAACCCCTTGTCATTAAAATTTACAAAGAAAACTTTCACAGAATGGCGTGAAATTTTAAGATGGAATTTTAATTCCACTTCATATATAGATTTAACCTTCGATTCATGTATTTGACAAGAAAAATTCCACCTTTTAAACGATTTTAACAACATGCAGTTTGTCTTAAAAACATCACTAGCAGGACACTAAAAGCTTAAAAACATGAGTCTTGACTAACCCACACGACAACTAGAAGAACTTTAGAACAAGCGGAAAAACGAGAGCTGAAAACGAAACCAAAAACAAAAGCAAGACAAACAAACGAAAGACTCAAAAACTGGATGTTCTGTAAGAAGCGAACCCGAACGAGAATCAAGCGATAACTAATTCCGTCAAGTAAACCCCTTCTAGAACACAGACCAACTTAGACAAAAATCCTACCAATCGCTTGGAATTGCGTAGGGTTGCCTCAACTTTGGGAAATGCAAAATTGAGGACAACAATTATCACTATAAAATCGAGCAAGATGTGTTCATGTTAGATCTATGTCAAGATAAATAAAAGTGAGGCAAAATTCTCACTAATTACCTTCAATGGTAGAGAGCTCTCACCGGTCATCACCCTTGAAAACTCCCTAATCAACAATTAATCCCTATTTTTGTTTAGAATCTTCATCCTATACTTGCTTATCATATTTGAATCAAATATGAAAGTATTCAAGGACATCATGTCTAAGGGACCTTCAATAAAACAAGATTTAATTGATAAGGGAATTATCGAGCTTTACAAAGATCATTCTGATAAACCCAATAATGACAAATCACAATACAAAAATCAAAACAAGCATGTTGTAGGGGATGGCGTGACAAACTCGAAACATGTCCAAATGATTATCGCCACCAAACCGCCTCCTCGATAAATGTATATCAATCCTGCACAGTGACCACATGGAAGTTATCCCCAAAAACTCATCATGCCCAAGTGAATCAAACAAAAGAAATCATAGTCTCCCCTAGTCAACCTAAATAGATGAATTGAGATAATCTGAGACACCACTTTACACCCTTGGTGAACCCTTATATGTGATCTTTCAGATAATGCTACAACATAATATGGTCATATACCCATAGACACAACCATTTGACAGTTGTAAACCAAAGCCTACTTAGTATAATGATAACAAGTATTGTGACTATCATCATATAAAGGGTCATTCAACTAACAAGTGCATGAAACTCAAGCACTTTATCCAAGATCTCATTGAAAAGGGTCAAATTTATGTTGATCCAACATGGTAAATTCACTCAAAATACATGTTTGTATGTATCAAAATGATTTCCATAAACATAATGAGAAACCTAGTACGTCAAATCATATTAGCTAGAATACAATCATGTTTGATTACAGAAATATGATTGGATACATTTTACATGTAGAGGATAATGTGAACATGATTTGTGTCAAAGGGTTCAATACTCAATGCGTAGATACTACTAGGAGAGCATGAATTACAATTCACTATCCTTCAGCTTCTACCCAGCTTAAGTGAAAATGTAATAATATCCTAGAACATCTCGGGAAAACACCCACATGGACATTTATGTTGGACCTCCTTAAATCATCACCCACTCATCAAGAGATCCTTACACATTGAAAGAGGCTCGTGTTCCTAGAAATATTGATCCTACGCGGTTCCAAGCATTGGTAGTGCATATTTCATCCACCTATCACCGCAGTTTCACACAATCCAATACCATTATTATTGACCCTTTCCACATCCATCCCCTTCATATCAAAGTTACCATCAAGAAACCTAAAGTGAAGTGCATCCTGATTGATAATGGTTCTACCCAAAATATTTGTACATGAAATTTTGTTACTCAAGTAGGGTACACTCTAGTGGACATGCATAGTCAAACTATCACTATAAAGGCATATGATCGTGAAGAAGGGAGTTTGGAAACTATGATAAATCTTCATGTTGCCTTGGGTCTAGCAATGTAGAACATATTGTACCATGTTGTTGATCTTGACCTCCTATTCAATATCCTTCTTGGTCGCTCATGGATCCACTCCATGTAAGGTGTCCCTTCCACCTTCCACTAGTGCCTCAAGGTCCCATATCAAGGAACTAAGATTACCATTCATGGTGATCCACAACTATTCTAGTACTAACATGCTTTTGAGGTCTCCTTCCCTCATTCAAATCATTGTCCTAGAGTTGACATTGGAGAAACTCGTGATACACCTTCAACACTCTATTTCAGTCCTGACTCCATCCTCTTCTTCACCAAAGAGAAACATTTGTTTCACAATCCTTCTCCCACCTCAAGATCAACAATGGTGGTTTTGAGGAATATGCTCTCCAAGGGACTTTTACAATGGTCATACTGCCCCTAGATCCTCATGCCTATGGAAAACATATTCAAGAGCAGAAAAAGAAAGCATTTGTTGTCAAAGAATTATCAAGGTGGTGGATTAGGTCATGAAAAACAAGGTATGAGGAAACCCCTTGAATTAATCACAAATTTTTAACAATAGGGGCTTAGTTTTGGAAATCTCTCTAATAAAGCCTTAACTTTGGCTAGTACTTCTCAAAACATTGAGAGAGACATCGTTGAAATCAAAGACATACCTAATGAGGTTGTCAAGAGAGTGTATGGTGATATAGATGTTTCCTCCCCTTTTGACGCTTCTATATTGTTCGATAATTTTGTCGTGGTCATTGACCTTCCCCTTTGCCACCCTAAGCTTATCAATTGGGACCAACATATTGTTGCACACGAAACATTTCAAAGTGATATAGTGCTCCTAGAATTCATGGGGGTAAATGAACTCAAGTCATACCATGATCATGAGTCTCATACAATATATAAGCTTGGTCCCCAAGGCCACTTTAGGGGAGAGGATATCCTTAGTTGCAAATGCGAAAAGAAAAATCAAGATCAATAATGTTCTAGTGAAAACCTTTCTAAGGCACCTTTAGATTTAAAAATTGTAAAAAGAAAGGATGTATCCTTTGGTGAAAACCTTTCTGAGGTGCCAGAAGATGAGGATGCTTATCATAAGGGCCAAGTAATAGTAGATCATTTAGTTGATACTCCCTTGGTGGATGCTTATCTACTCATGACAGAATTTTCTAATGAGAAAGTCTGCATGGTCATGGAACTACCTCCTTGGAAACTCTATTTTATGGGTCCTACACTTCTTGTGGATAAGGAGTCCTTTGTATTACTCCTCAAGGTGACCTTATTCCCAAAGCATTCAAATTGAGCTTCCAATGTACCAATAATATTTATGAACATGAAGGTCTTATTACTAGTCTTAAAATGGTTGTCCAAAGGAATATTAAGGAACTTTAGGTCTATGGTGATTCCCAACTCATCATCAAGTAGGTCAATGATAAATACCATACCAAGGATGACAAGTTATTGCCCTATAAACGAATGGTAGATGATTTCAAAAAGTATTTTCAATCTATCAAGCTTGAGCAAGTGCTACAAATACATAATTGAGTAATGGACACAACAGCAACCATACGGTCTCTTTAAGGCATACAACTGGATAACTCACATTATGAATTTCTAGTTGAGCAACTTCTTTAACTAGCTACTGAAACCTATCACATTGGAATGTTATGCAAAATCGTTGGTCCCCAATCTCCCTGGTTCCAAGGCATTTACGACTATCTTAAATATGGTAATGCACAAAAAGTATCCTAATAGAGTCCAATCCCCACTACTCTACCAAAAGATGAGACACTACTAACACATAATAATTGTTCAGAATATACATTTTTGCAAGCCAAGGCACACAAGACATCACTTTTCCCAACTTAAAGGAAATATACAAATCCATCATTCCAAATTACTAGCATAAAGATGTCTTGGGGACAAGACATAAATTTGAAAGGGGAAATAATGTTAGCAAAGAACACACTATTACGAAAAATAGTCCAAGATATATCCGCAAACCACCATAAAAAAGGTTGTTGATCTCTAGGCTGAAAAAACACCCCTAGACAAGTAGTATAATGCAAGTGGCATGCCCACGAGGAAACTATATGCATAAGATAGAACATTGAGGACCATAAGTGAGATGTAATAGAGAGAAGAAATAGTAATATGTAAGAGAATATATGATAAGAAATGTACAAAGACATTGTGTATAGTAGTATGATAATTATATGCAAAAGTTAGTTAATGTATATGTATTATGGTATTTATTTAATTTGTTTACAAGTTATTCTATTAACTTGTTTGTTCCACATTATACCCTAACTTCCTAATCATCTTCTACTACTAGGTATGGGATATAAATAAAACTCATACAAAATACTTGGGGCTTAAAACTTTGGTTTAAGGTCCCCCGCTTTTCTTGCTAACAATACATATACAAATCTATGCAATACATCTTAGGCAAAAATTTATGCAAACTAAGCATTCGCTACTAAAACGCTTCAATCAACACATTGTTGTTAGACTAAGTTACAGGTATGCCCTTAAGGTATGACGCACCTGTACCGGGTGCGTCTTTGTGCATGTTTGCCTAGGACACTTGGGTACGCCTTCGGTATGCCCAAGTACGTACCCGAGCATACCAAAGAAGTTCAGCACCAAAAAGTAACAAAAAAGGATTTTTTTCTTTTTTTTTGCATCCAAAAGTCGTAAAATGCCCCCAAAAGCATCATTTTCCCCAATTCAAAGATCATTTTTCCCACACCCCTTCCATTGTTGGGTTTTTCTCACCTCTAACACCTCATGCAATTTATCATTGCTGCCCCTCAAACCTATTAGGGTCTCCACTCCCAAACCCCCACTAGTTAGTGGGATCTCTTGTCATATAAGAAATTAAATTACAATGAGGGGTTTGCTAGTGTATAAAGATAAATATTAAATATGTAACCATCAATTGGAATTTAATATTTATCTGTATTGCTACCATTTTGGCATTTGGCATTGGTCAATGATGAAGTAGCATACTATCAAATGCATTCAATTTTATAATTTTGTATATTTCTTTAAACTTTTGCATGCACACACATCCATATACATATGCATATGCACGAGCGTGCACACACACATTATTTATCTACATATGTGTATATGTATATATTATACATACATAACTGTGTATATACATATATACATACACACATACGTACTCAAGGACAAAAAAAAATTGTTCTTACCGATGTACCTGGTTCTCATACCTATACATGTACGGGCAACTCAGTCTTTAGACGATGATATCATGTCCCCTATCCATATGCATGATTACACAAACACATCCCTATCTCAAGGCATAATAGTATTGAATTTACATAGGGCATCAGTGACCAATCTTCAAGAGGAAAATTTTTACCGTAGAAACTCATTATACTTTACCCTACTCATCAAAACACCCATATATGCTGGAATTTATTATGCAAGTCTTTCAAGCTTAAAGATCTCTTTTATAATGAGTTGTTCCATACTCTAAAACTAATTCAAGCATTTGTTGCTACCACATATATTTAAATGGATGTTATTGAAGCTTTAAACCAACATTTGAGCCTGCCAAGGGGGAGTTCATATATGCTTATTCTAAATTAAATAAGAATAACAATAGTCAAGTAGGCCCAAAGGTTTCAGTCCTATCAAAATATTAGTAGACAAACACTCTTCAATACATAAATCCCGGCTTAATGAATTTTGTTAGGTGACTATTCATACAACTTTATAAGCACAATTCCAATATAATCAGTGTAACACTGATGCAGGAGAACGTCGGGACGCGTTTCCGGGACAGGGGGACAAAGGGCCTCAATTTCAGGACGGTGGCGGGGGGCTGGGGGGTGTTGTATACTATACCTATTCATATAGAACTTGAAATGCTAGTTATGAAATGATGTTTTTGTATAACATACTAAATTGAAATACTTGAACATAGCAAAATTGCAAAACGAACCAGAACCATTCAACATTCAACATAGTAACATAGTACATACCCAATAGTAACATTCAAAAATTAAAATTCAAATAGAAATTCAAGTATCCGTCCTGACGGCAGCGTGGTTGCGAAATGGCAGAAGTGGGGGTACTCGGGTACTCCAAGAACCCGGTGTGGGGACGTCCCGGGGATGGGTACTTCAAGGTTTTGGTGGGGGTACGAGTCCCCAGGTTTCACTAAATATAATCGGCAATACATTTATTGTTGAAATCAGATGTAACAAATGTGAAAACAAAACAATGAGTCACAAAAGCTCAAGACCCTTAATATGCTCAAACTGATAAATGATGTACTTCATCATTCTCCGTTTGCTCCTTTCATACAAACTTCTTATATTCCCTCATTCTTTCTGAAATTTAAGATGTCTGAAGCATATTAGTTTATTACAACAAAAGTTCAAAGGATAAAAGGCTAACTGAAGTTTAAACATGAACATACTTATTAGCCATCCAAACTAGAGTCCTATTACCTGAAATGCTTGCATCCCAAATGCCCAACACATACTAATCAGGAAATCAGTTTGAAAAATAAATTGCAAAAACCCATACCCTTCAAATGGCCAACAATGCCACCACCCAAAAGCTCTCCTATGAAAAAATCTTCACATTATGTGCAAAAAAACCCTCTCAATTCAGATTTTATTAGTACATAGTACACTCCCATGTTACAATTCAAGTTTGAAATCACACTTCTTCTACATAGAGTTAATTGAACTTGACGCTTGCTGCTCCTCTTCTATTTTGGAACTGCTGTTTTTTTGTCCTTGTGCACCTTTATCATCTCTTGAACCCTCCTTTTGCCTCACGAAGTTCCTCTATCATTTCTGCTTTAATGGGCATTCATAAGGCATAACATGTTACCAAGCTCTCATTTCGACACAAGCAAGGAGGATAGTGATGGTGATGTTGGAGAACTAGCTTTACACCTGCCAACTATGTTTTCTTGAAAGACTATTAACCTTGTCAACAAATTGGTTTTGTGCATATCCTCCAATCCAGTTTTCATACCAATAAATTGTTGTGCCTCCTCCATGCTTCAACATTTTGCATATATACCTCCCAAGGCAATTACAACAATCCTTTTTCATCTGACAAATTTCCTATATGTTTACTTTGATGAATGCCCGTATCCTTGTCAGCCTATCCTTGAGAAATGATAACGAGGAAAGGGGGAGTGACCCATCCCCTAATTATGGTGCAGTAGATGGACTTTTTCCCTCTTGGCAACCATGCCTCCACCATTTAATACGTCTCCTCCCGAGGAAGTACCTGACGTGGGGGGTGTGATGGAAAGGGTCTACACAATTAACAATAGAATATTTGATATTACAAGTTAATGTTGTACCTTTCAATCGTTGAGAATAAATTCTTAAATATTAAGTTCAATTCATAAATGGAAAAGATTTCACAAATTCAAAACAAAAGAATCAACCTAAATGTTAAATACATTGCTTGCGATGAAAGGCTTACCATCTTGATTTACTAGTTTTACTAGTTCTTGAATATGGCCAAGTCATGTTTCTTATGACATGTCTGGAAAAGATCTTCCTTTGAACGAGTCTACCATTTTCTATAAAATCTATGGAAAGCAAAAGAAATCAATTGTATATAATATAACATGTCTGGAGAAGATCTTCCTTTGAACGAGTCTGCCATTTTCTATAAAATCTATGGAAAACAAAAGAAATCAATTGCATATAGTACGGTTACAGTACTTCATGATTCTTCACAGATCTCTCAAGTCCATTATGAATCAACTGCTGCCGTAATTGATAACCAGCACGACACAAATAGACTGTCCAAGAAACTAATACAGAATAATTTCTTACTATCCAATTGAACCAATTGGATATACAGTGATATTAAGGAAGAACGAGAGCTATAGAGATGGTTTTATGTTCTATATAGTCTATCTACAAAAATGATAATGATCGTTGCTCAAACAATTTAACATCCTCAAAACTAAGGATCACCAATGCAGGGATCTAGAAGGATTTCATGCAACATGCTAAATACTGATCAATTAGCCAAAGTACTATGTGCAATTTTGGACTCTAAAGTTAATGGATTTTGACAGGTGTGACATCTCCAACGTATAGTCTTTCTATTGGGTTCTCAACACATCTGACGGACTGTCATTCAACTTGTGATGTCAGAGCTATTGTGAGATATATGTGCTGCTTGCATTTTGAAATGTCTCTATTCTTATGTGTGCTGCTTGCATTTTGAAATGTCTCCATTCTTATATGGTATTTTGCAGAAATCATGTAATTCCTTGATACATAGTGAAACAAAAATTAAAAATTGAAAAATATTTTTGGTGATCTTCCATATAGTCAAAAAAGGGAGTGAAATTCTAAATATTTAATTAATTAAGTTTCAATGACCTGTATTGATTGTTAAATGAAGAGCTTTCTTAAAAGATTGCAGCAATTCCTTAACAGTTCTACCCTTAGTAAGAGCAGTTTAGAAGATGGACATCCTGCCTAGGAAACAGACAAATTTTACTAGTCATAGGAAGGAATGCGAAATAATAATTTGAGAAAAGTAAATTATAAGAGGAAAGTGACTTCTGGTTAAACTAATTTCAAGCTGCATTTTGTTATAAACTTCTACTGGCATACTGATTCGCTTGCTGTGTTGAAATATATACAAGTTTTCTAATGCCTGCATGCTATCAACTCCAATCTGTATGAAATTTTGCAATCAAGTTCAACACATTATATTAAGTTCATGCGCCACTACAATCTGCAGAATATGTGCAAGCTAATAATTGAGGCAAGTCCAAATTACTAAAAATATGATATTTGCAACATCATCCTAAATCTTGAATAGACGTATTACTATTTTAATATTTTTGTAAAAATTATCATAAAGAGAAACATGAATGAAAGATTACATATGTTGTCCTCTAAACCTGCAACCCTAAGAGGTTTAAATAGATTTAGTATAATTGTTGTCAATCACTACTAATGACCAAATAACTTCAAAAATTAAGATGGTCTCATGTGAAAGCCTTTGTATTTGAGTAAAGATTAAAATGGATTCACTGTCACGATGAATGAAACGATTAAGGTGTGATGCCAACAAACAACCAATACAACAAAAAAATGAACTTATAGACACCACAAAACCTTCTTTACTCCACCTTTCCATCACCATACTAAATTGCAGACCTGACAAATGTAGAACCATTTACAGAGAGATATCCTACTGACCTGATGCCTTTAAGACTACAAAATCTTACAGTAGGAAAGAGAGCTCAAATAAAATTTCCAGCATATTATGAATTAAGGAACCAAAAGCTTCTAGCTCCTAAAACCGGTTCCATTATCTAGAAATTGCAAGCTAATTGGAGAAATGTTAACATTACAAATAATATGGATTCAAGGAGTCAAATCAATCTGCTTCAATAGGTCACATTATTAAACTAAGGCACTGTTATTTGTAAATAGTAAAATTCATATGAGTGAAATCCCACTATTAGCATCACGACTCAAAGAAAATGCCATAACTCCACTTGGATCATAAAAATGCTCGGTAAAGTTTGCACGGACGATTTTTATTAAATCAAGGTAAAAGGCAACCTTGCACCTCAATAGCCATGGTACTCAAAAAGAAGGCAGAAAGAAATGTCTATCAATATGAGATTAGAAAACTGTAATTTGAAATGCTATCCTATTAAAACAACAAAGATGTCGTACAAAAAAGAAAATAATTGTACATCATGGGACATGGCCATTACTATTTTTTTTTATTGTGCCTCTTACAACCCAGCAGAGGAAACTTCATCTTTGTGCAATTGCCAAGCATGATGAATGGGTAGCATTATCTTCTATGAAACTCAACCTGGAAGTGTTCCCGGATCTTGGGAAGGCCTTACATATATGATACAGGAATCAATTGAACGTGTCAGTTTTGCACAAGATCTACAAGTACAATAGAACAGGAAATCTGTACACGCAAATCTGCCATGTCAATGTCGTGACCTCCTTCAACGAGACCATATTTAGCAATCTACGAAGTAGAAGTTATAAAATTTCATCAAATTGAAAGCAATTTTAAAGTTAATGATATGATATTTCACAAAATTGAATTGACAATCTGTTAACTTTATGTCTTGTCCACAACATTAACAGGGTAAAAAGAAACCAGGATAACAGAAAAAACCTGCAGATCTTCCTCTAGTCGACTCAACTTCATAGCTTCTTCAACTCCAAGCCTACCATGGAGCAAAGCGATAGCTATTGATAAAGAATTTGCAGATGCTGCAAGTGAATCTATTGCAGCCAATTCCCAGTTAGTTGTTTTCTTGAGAAGATGTCCCACTGCATCAACCACCTCTTTTGGTTGCCTGCCACCAAAAATGCTTGTATAGATGACAGGCCTGATTCCCAGATGTGACTCCATCCAATCAAGTAAAGGATCCATCATTTGGACATGCACAACTGCAAAAAAATAAGGTGCATGATGGAAAATTACTCATCCAAACAAAAAAATAACAAACTTCTGCTAGAAGGCCTTCATATGGAATAATCTGACATTTGATTTCTTTCAAGTGATAATTCGATGTGATTGTACAGGTACTTCTATGGAATAAGTAGCCAAAAAAAATTATCAGGATCTCGACCTACCACACATAGGTACCATATGACTACAAATAGAGGAGCACAAAACTTGGACAGGAATATTCCAACCTTTAATTTCTTTCAAGTGATAGTCCTATGTAATTCCCCTTCCTATTTAGTTTCAGGCTGGTCTTTCTTATCCATTCTTTCTAGACATCAAAGATTATATGCTCCATCTCACCACAGTTATGTAGTTGTACATGGTATTGATTATTTTGATAGTCTTATAATGATCCGAATTGGATCATGGAACAGTATCATAATTCTGTTGATTGACTTGATCAGCTGTACTTGTGTGCAAGTCAGGAAGTGCTTAAAGGCATGTTTCACCAGCACCACTATAAGATAGAATTGGACAAGGCAGAGATGCTGAGGCAATGCAATAACAGGGAAGTGGACAAGGCAGAAATGTAAAGTTACGCAAGAATAGGTAGACAAATGCAAAAGGACTCAAGGATGATTTAGAGATCCTGGTCCCCACACCATTCAAAGAACTACTGAGGTGAGGGGTTGAGCTTGGCACAAACTCATACAACATGAACCAATGTATAGTTCAAAAAGTCAACAAGTACTTGTGAGTTTATTAGATTGGCAGGCAACTCGTCAATGACTCAAGACTTAAGTCAAACATCAAAACTCAAGAGTTATTAACTTATTTGGCGAGTCTGGGCTGAAAACTTGCCTTAATGAAAACAGAACAGAACTGCAAGTTAAAACACCCAAAGTTTGTCATTTTTCCTCACTTTTGATTCAAACATTTGTCCTTTCATTAAAAAATTCCAACGGATCTCAGCAGTGTGAAGTGACTCTCAGGCAACTGGAAGGATTTATTGACGGTTTGAGTGAGATTTGATAGGTATTTTCATGGATTTTTTTCTTTTTTTCTTTTTTCCCCTATTTCAATACCCTACTGCTTATTTTGTCTTCTTTTTTAGCTGTTTAGATTCTCTACAACGCACAAGGCATTATGCAAGGTAAAAAGGACCTTGCATTACAACATGGCACACCACAGCTATCAAAGGTGCAGTGGCATCCAATTATTGTAAGTTTAACATGTGACGAGGCATCAATCGCCTCAAATGTCACCTTGCTCATTTCTGGCTAGATGTCAAGTTGTGTGAACAAGTGCAAGGAGTGAATTTTCCCACTATAAGGAATACTGGGGCCAAAATCAATAACCCTGCAAAACTTTACCTCCAATCAAGATTGTAGATGGTAAACATGCCATTCATGTCACATTATCAATGTTAACTAAGTCATCTCCCTAGTCAAATTATCAAGTCATCAAGTGTTGGTTTATTAAAGTTAATAATGTTTATAGATTACTCATGAATAAGGAAAGCTAAATGAAAGAGATCAAGTTTCCAATGGCTCCGAAACTCCCAACACAGATAGGAAGGAACTTAAACTATCTAAGTAAAAGTCACATTTTTCTTGTGGCATTGCAAGGGAACAATGACAACTCAGGTGGTTGAGTGGTTGAAAATGGGTAACCAGCATGAAGAAGTCCAAGTGTAAAGTGAATTATGCACATTTCAAATAGCCCAACCAAGAGAAAAGTGCACCTTAGATGATTGAGTGGTTACAAATCTACAAAAAGGAAAAGCAGAACTTAAGTGGTCACACTTTTGGCTTGGCGATGAGCCTAAGGAAACATGGCCAAGTTGGCTATGGAGTGATAAAAGTGCAATGAGAAACGAAAAGTTAATAATATAAGCCCAAATCACAATTTCAATAGCACTCTAAAGGTGTGATTCACTAGTCAATAATGGTTAGAAAGTGCGAGGAGGAATGGAATTAAAACACTCAAGTTGTGTTTTCTCAATGGCACTACCACTAAAGGGGCAAAACTGCTGACAGGCAACTAAATAAAATATGACCAGCTGAAAACAGTTATAAAACATAAGTTAAAATCCCATATTCTTAATGGCAATGCCAATCTTAAGTCACAACCATGGTGGCTATGATGGCAGAAAAGTGCAGCATTAGTAAACTAAGCAATTTCCTATAAAACTACTAAAGAAAGGCAACTATGATGGAGATGATGGTAGAAAATCCCAACTAGGTGATTAAATTGTCTAAAAACATCACCACTAAATTTGAAAGATTTGAAAGCAAAAAGCAACCAATCATGAACAACCCGTGGCATAGGTGACTTGATCAAGAAGAAACTTAGGGGTTTAAAGCAACAAAGTGACACATCTCATACATAATAAAATTAAATGCCCCGGATTAAAGAAAGACAGTGAATCTTGAGGCAACAGAAAGCCTATTTCATATTATTTTAGTTGTATATTACCTCTTTTCATAATACGGTGTTCAAGGTTACTTTACAAGCAATTTTAAAGCATTATTGTATTATTATTTTCTTTAAAAGCATCTCTTAGAGAGCTTAAGAATAAGTGCATCAAACATATTGAATGTAATGGGAATTTATGTTAGTTTATGCAGCAGAAACTTTCATTCAAGTTTACAAGTTAGATTAGTATGTTGTAGTTACAAGAATTTTTCATTAATAAAGAAGATCTGTGTTAACTTCATGTGGCATCTATCTTCTATCCTAGCCTTTAATCAATACATAGTATTGTTGTTTGGTTGCATAAATAAATAAAAACTTATGGCGAGATAAGTATTTTCGATCTTGTGCTCCTATCTCCAAGATAAAAAAGAGAGGTCTAGATTGTTTTCAAGCATTTTACCTTCATGCAAAACCCCAAGATTAGCTTAAATCAAGACGCTTCTCCTACAAAGAGAATGAGGGAAGTCACAACATGCATGATGAATTCCAACCCTAATCTAACAAAAGATTCATATATTGTCCCGTGGATTTCACATTCCCTCACACATATTGAAGGGATTTCAAACCATTTTGACTCCCCGAGCTTCTTCATTACTCACAAAGTTCAAAGTGCACAACCTTCGACTTAAATGTACTACGTGAAACAAGAAAAGCTCCAAGTGGCAAGAATGGCTTCTGCAAAGTTTTAGTATTATCATGTACCATTTAATGTGTGAGCATCTTATATTGAGATTCATCGGTTGTTGCTAGTGCAAGGTTTAAGAATCCAACTCCTCATGATCTTAGTTAGCTATTGTTATAGGAAGTTGTCAAAAATATGCAACTAAAGCTAGAAGACCAAAAGAGAATATGGCCAAAAAAGAGCTACAACATTTTGTGATGTGTGGACAAATTATAGGAATATGAACCCAACTAATTTTCTACTAGCACATTAGTGTTTTTGAAGTCCATGAATGCCTAGCACAAAGCCAAGAATGTAGAGAGTTTGTGCAATGTGTTAGAGGTGGTGGTTCATTTGGTAGGGGTGTTGAATGTCATTCAGGCATCATCAACACCATTGCTATATATGTAGTTGTTGGGAGACTTCTTTAGAAAAGGCATCAAAAGATTGAATGGATCAAATAGTATGATTGAAGACAAAGAAACATCATAGAATTTATTCACAACCCCACTTGGTTGCTTAACTTGGTAAAAGAGTGCGCCAAAGGAAAAGAGATTTTGAAAACAAGGTCACACAATTTGCCACAAACTTCATATTGCAATGCAATGTATGATATAATAATGGTAATAAGATATTGTATAACATAAATCGCACACAACACAAGTGATGTCCACGGGCCAATATGCCTTAATATCCAATATATGCATAAATATAAAAGAAAAACAAAAAAAACTCGACGTAGGCTAACACTTGACAACACTCCTTATGAAAGAAGCAACTACACATAATATGTCCAAGATATCTCAAATACATAAGATATTCTTCATATATCCTTACAATGATAATCACCTCCTTTATATAGACCTTCTAATAACATAATGGAGGGATATACCATATACCCAATGTGGGCCTATTAATTACCAAATATAACTAATTACACAAGTCATCCAAATGATACAATATAACTAACATAAATAACATGCATCACATGTCAACATTTCCATCCACCTATATAGATTATAATATCATACACTTAGGCATGTAACATGCTAAGCCTCAACATATTTTATACCCAACACATGAGTGAAAGCCAAATAGTAAGACCACTATAAGTTATAATATGTAATAACCCTTCGCAGACTCTATCCGCTGATTTTTTGTCTCCAGAATGCAACCACGCTGCTGATTGTTGATTGTTGATGAAGCTGCAATTTTACTGTTCACGCGCACTGTTCATGCGCACTATTCACAGCTGCAACTTTCTCTCCCTTGTTCTATAATTAGAAGAATACTGAAAACGTACTGTTGGAGCACAATCAGAACCTCTGTATGAGATTCTCTTTGAATTATCAAATTCACCAGGTATTTCATTGGCTCAAATGATGAACACAAAAGAACTACGTTCTTCAATGGCGAATACTGAAAACCCTTGTCCAGAGCTTAGAGCAAGAAGCAATAATCAATGACAATAGCAAATGGATGATTTCTCCCTTCTTTTCCAAGCATAAATATGCCTTTCAAACCCTAAATCAGATTCTTCTAGAGAGCTGCGATTTTCCTCATAAAATCATTTAAAAATAAATCATTAAAACATTTAATGATTTTAGACTTAGGAAAATACATTTAATTTTTCTCCTTCAATTAATTTAGTCAGTTGGCCCCATTCGATGAGAAATAGACCCTCAACATTAAGTCACTTAAGTTATAATATAAAATTATATTCTAACTTTATAATATAAGCTCAAACTATTAATATTTATTTTAGCCAAATAAATATTAATATCTCCATTATTACTCATCATTTTTGCACGCCGTCTGAACTGGGAGCTGACATAATGAATCTGCATACA
>MU223271.1:961230-993882 GCA_018584345.1 Thuja plicata
AAACTTTGACCACTGAAGAAGATGCATCCCTCAAAGGACCTTCTATCCAATCTCATTAGCCTACGAAGGTCTCTGATAGGCTAATCACAAGCTAGAGTGATGTCTCTAGCTAGAAGGGGACATCACATAATAAACATACTATCATTCATTGTCATCCAACCAACCATTGGTGATCCTTATGTCAATTTTAGCTTGATGATACCTAGTTGTCCTCCTTAATCCACAGTTTACGGTGTAGATTTGATTCCATTATTTTCCATAGTAAGTCTTTTTTTGCCTCGAATAGCCATTACTTCTATAATACCATTGATTTTTGTAGTTGCCCAAAAGATTCCATGGAGATCCATGGTGATTGGCCAACCAATTCCATGTGGTACCATGCCTTCACAATGGTTGCCTCCATGATTCTTGCCACACAATGATGTGGTTGTCTATATATAGCACCATTATCTATCTCTAAAATCTTATTTGATTCTTTGCCATTTTTTGCCACTTTTTCATTGGCTCATGATGCAGTCAAGCTCGGAGGATCCAATAAAGGACTGTCCAAACTTGCAGCCAACAACAAGACAACAGCGGAAACATAACAACACCAGAGATATAACAATTTATATCAACATAAACTCAGATTCAAATTCAATTATGCAAAACCATAATCAGATTGTTATCAATAACTGAACATTACAATCAACATGTCGGGTTGTAAGGCCTTCCCGGTTAGGGCCAAATCAACAATAGCATCAACAAGATCTCGCAGGATCCAACATTCCCAGTCTACTCTATAGCTGAGTGGAAGAAACCAAATCTAAACTTGTGCTCACAAGCCTCCAAGCAATCTTGCCAATTTCTATCTACCCACTTACAACTATATGCAGTATCCTTCAGTTCTTCAGCTTATAGCTTACTATCCGCCCCCCTCTCTCTGTTTGATACCCTAAACATCAACCTAGACTCTCTTTTATACAAACTTGCCACAAGTTGGCATCAAGAACACACAACCAACGTGTTATCCATCATTCGGCCTCCAACGGTCATTAAATCTGCATAGGAGAGTGAACCAAACAAGATATAGGTCCTCACATCCCCCACACGCAACCACAAATTAAATGCACCAGTCGGCCAGCCCAAACAGATAGCATAAACCCCGTCGGTGATCAAGAACACCGAAAACAGGCCACTCGGTGAGAGGCACAACCAAGCCAAGCTCCACCGAACAGACACCATTGAGCAACCAATCACCGAGACCGAGTCACAAGTAACCGAGCCAACAGGTAACCAAGCACTCCAACAAGGAACTCCAAGGCAGTTACCGACCAGATTACCGAGCTCCCAAGCAATAAATCAAAATCAACCCAAAACATGTTTTTGGCGACACAGGATTGCCAACTACCCCAGGATGCTCCTGCATCAGACACCTCAGGTGCGAAAAGATGTTCTCAGAAGCTGGGCGAACATCTGTTGGGATTCAACACGTAGATC
This sequence comes from Thuja plicata, assembly GCA_018584345.1. Taxonomy (NCBI): domain Eukaryota; kingdom Viridiplantae; phylum Streptophyta; class Pinopsida; order Cupressales; family Cupressaceae; genus Thuja; species Thuja plicata. The sequence goes on from MU223271.1 coordinate 962,710, forward strand.
CCAAACTAGTTCTTAATATACATGTCCTCCAAGTCCTCAACCAACACACTCTTCCCTCGGTTCTTTTTCTGCTTCCTTTTTCCACTAGTACTCCCTGAAGTACCTTTAGATTTCTGAATCCGAATGTCTGCCTCAACCTCTGCAACCATCTCAGATCTGCTACCAATGCTCAAGTTCCTCCTTCCTTTGTCTTCATCCTTCAAAGGAATCATGAATAGCCTCTCTATCATACTGCCAAGGTCTCCCAAAAACATGACAAGAACTCAACTCCACAATGTCACATAATACTTCATCTCTATAAGAACCAATGTGAAAACTCACCATGCACTGCTCTTTCACTTCTACTGCATGACCATCTTGTAACCAACTTATCCTATAAGGACAAGGATGTCTCAACCTTTTCAAACCAAGTTTCTGAACCATCTCCTCAGCAACTAGGTTGTCAGTACTTCCTCCATCAACAATCACTTTACAACATTTACCACCAAACTTACACGCAATCCTGAACAAGTTCTTCCTCTGACAAGAATTAGCTTGCTTCAAGGGCAGCAATGTTCTCCTAAGCAAGAGAGTCACACCCTCCACCTCAGATTCATTCTCAGCAACCTCATTCACAACAGCATTTCGGTGACTACCGACCTTCTTATCTACATGGAGACATTTGAATGAGCGATGTCCTTCTTCACCACAATTATAACAAGTACCTCTAAATACACCTCTACCTGTCCTTCTCCTCGGTTCAATAGGTTTCTGTTCATCTTCAACTTTTGGTTTATCCTTTACCGACTGTTCTTGCTTCTCTTTCCCTCGGGAATTAACATGATGTCTTCTTTTCAACCTATCTTCTGCCTTCAATGCATACTGATAAGTATCTTCTACCGAGTCAATCTTCAACATACCAATCTCATCTTGGATATTGAATCTCAGACCATTGATATACCTCGCCAGCTTTTCCTTAGAAAGTTCCCTGTGTCCAGACCGAATAGTCAACTTGTAGAACTCCTCGGTATAATCTTCCACAGTCATCTCCTTCTGTTTCAGATTCTGTAATTTCTTAAACAACTCAAGTTCATAGTCGGTAGGAATGAACTTAGCCTTTAGCTTTGTCACCATCAACCTCCACCAATTGATCTTCAACTCACCTTCTTCTTCTATGTCCCTCTGCAATTCTTTCCACCATAAAGTAGCATGTCCTTTCAACTTGGTCTGTGTCAATCTCACTCTAAGTGGATCTTCAATGTCTTCCAGCTCAAAGTAGTCTTCTAACTCACTGATCCAATCAATCAGATCCTCGGGTCTCAATGTACTTGAAAAATTGGACACCTCCATTCAGTAACTTGTACTCAACCGAGCTCTAGATCTCTACAACCGATCAGTTCAGAATCAAAGAAGGTGATGAATGGAAGACTGCTTTCAAGACAAAAGAAGGTTTGTATGAGTGGTTGGTTATGCCCTTTGATTTAACTAATGCACCGAATACATTTATGAGATTGATGAATGAAGTTTTGAAGAAATTCTTCAATAAATGTGTGATTGTATACTTGGATGATATTCTGATATTCAGTAAGACTATAGAAGAGCATTTGAAGCATATAAGGCAAGTGTTGCAAAGATTGAAAGAAGAAAAGTTGCTGATAAATTTGAAAAAGTGTTCCTTCGTGAAAGAACTTGTGCATTTAGGTTTTGTGATTTCAGCTGATGGTTTGAAGATGGTTCTTGAGAAAGTTGAAGCTATACTTAGTTGGCCTACACCTGAGAATGTCAGTGAGGTAAGATCATTTCATGGATTGGCAAGTTTTTACAGAAAATTCATCAAAAATTTCAGTTCTATTTGTAATGCTATGACTGAGACAATGAGGGGAGACAAAAGAGAATTCAAATGGACGCATGGAGCTGATAAGAGTTTTGAGACTTTGAAACAGAAGGTTGTTGAATCACCTGTGTTAGCCTTATCTAATTTCAATAAGGTATTCCAAGTTGAATGTGATGCAAGTGGAAGTGCAATAGGAGCTGTGTTGACTCAAGAAGGTAAACCTATTGCTTTCTTTAGCGAAAAGTTGAATGATGCTAAGAGGAAATATTATGTCTATGATCAAGAATTCTATGTTATTGTTCAAGCTCTGAAGAAATGGAGACATTATTTGATGCCGAGTGAATTTGTGCTATATACTGATCATAAGGCTTTACAATATTTGGGTAGTCAAAATAAGTTGAATCAGAGACATGAAATGGGTAGAGTATTTGCAGAGTTTCACATTTGTGATAAAGCATAAGAGTGGAATTTCTAACCGAGTTGCTAATGCATTGAGTAGAAGATCTTTGTTGACTGAAATGAAAATTTAGGTTCTTAGTTTTGATGACATGAAGAATTTGTATGAAAATGACCCTGTTTTTTCTGAGCAGTGGAGAGTGTGCAGAGCACCTATTCCAAATCAACCAAGTAAGTATGAAGACTATTTCATTCAAGAAGATATGTTGTTCAAAGGTATTCAGTTGTGTATACCGAGAGGATCAATGAGAACTAATTTGATCAAGGAAAAACATAGTAGTGGTTTGCCTGGACATTTTGGTATTGATAAGACATTGAGTTTGCTTAAGGAAAGGTATTTTTGGCCTCAGTTGTATAAGAATGTTCAAAAATTTGTGAAAAGTTGTGGAGTTTGACAAGTTGCAAAAGGAGTAAGTCAAAATAATGGGTTGTATACACCGATTTCTGTTCCTAAGAAACCTTGAAGTGATATTAGCATGGATTTTGTTCTTGGCTTACCGAGGACAGCAAGAGGTAATGATTCCATATTTGTTGTTGTAGATAGATTTTCTAAGATGACACATTTCATACCATGTAAGAAAACATCAAATGCAATACATATAGCAAATCTTTTCTTTAAGGAGATTGTCTGATTGCACGGATTACCGAAAAGTATCATCTCTGACCAAGACAGTAAGTTTGTTAGCTATTTTTGAAAAATACTTTGGAAGAAGCTGGACATCGAGTTGAAATATAGTTCTACATTCCATCCACAGACTGATGGACAAACAGACGTTGTAAACAAAAGTTTGGGTAACTTATTGAGATGCTTAGTTGGAGACACACCGAGTAATTGGGATTTGATGTTGGCACAAGCAGAGTTTGCATATAACAGTTCAGTGAATAGAAGCACTAGAAAGACACCTTTTGAGATTGTTCATGGCACACAACCGAGAGGTATATCAGAGTTGAGATATATTACTGAGAAGAGAAGAGAAGTGATGGAGAGAAATTTGCTGAGTTTATGAAAACATTGCATGAAGATGTAAAACATAAGTTGGAGCAAAGTAACCAGAAATACTAGGATAATGCAAATAGATCAAGAACACATAAGACTTTTGAAGTTGGTAATGCAGTCGTGATTCATTTGAAGAAAGGCAGATTTCCTGTTGGAACATATGGTAAATTGAAAATGAAGAAATTTGGTCCTTGCTAGATATTGAGAAGATTTGACAATGGAAATGCTTATGAAGTGTAATTACCTGATGATATGGATATATCACCTATATTCAATATTTCAGACTCGTATGAATATCATGAACCTGATGAAAAAGTGACAGTACCAAGTGATTATCCTAAGAAACAAATGGAAGAAGTTGAGAAGATTTTGAAACACAGAGTTGGCAGAAGCACAAGAGGAAAGAATTACATGGAGTATCTGATAAAATGGAAGAACAGACCGATTGAGGACTCATCTTGGATTTCTCAATCTGAGTTGGATTCAATTCAGGTTGAACCTGACACATGATTCGGAGAATCGTTTCTTTTAACCCCAAGTGTCTGATGCAAGAGCATCTTGGGTTCTTTGGCAGTCCTGATCAACCAAAAATATGTTTGCTTTGGTTCGGTAGCTTGTTGGAGGCTGCTCGGTAAAGTGCTCGGTAACTGCCTTTTGCTCGGTCGGTTAAAGACTTATTTGTTCTCCACTCGGGCTCAGTTACTTGTTTTTGTCTTGCTTTACCAACGAGTCTCGGTAGTTGTTTGGCTACTCAGTGGGTTTTCACCGACTGGCCTCTGTGCTCAGTTGGCTTTCTTGCCGAGTTGTGTATTTTGATGTTGGATCTTGTGGCCGACTTCTGCATTTAATTTTCGTAGCATAATTAATATATGATCTCTCATTGGGATGTGTGTGGACCTAAATCTGGGTCTTTGTTGTTTCCTGTGTTGGATCTTTAGGATCTGAGTGCCGACCTCTTTGGTGGACTCTTGTATATATTTGGTTTTTTGTGCTTAGATTAGGGATATGAATTTGGGTATCAATTTGGGGATATAGAAGATAGTATTAACAGATTCAGATGGCAGGTCTGTGACCTCGCATGTATGAAGATTATTCTGTAAGGTATAAATGTATATGGCCGAAACTGGGAAGACCTTACAGCCCGGCATGTAATAAGTTTGATGAAATAATATAAAGTTCTGCTATTTCTTCTCTTCCTTTCTATGTTAATGCTTTCGAGTTGTTCTGCGAGGAGGTTTGGATACCTGGGAGTGCCTTGGGCCCCACTTGTTCGTACCATCCTTGCATCATGATGTCACCTTGTCCAGTGTTAGCTCCTCCAGACTTCACCAAACCATTTGAGTTACAGTGTGAGGCTTCAGCTGAAGGGATTGGTGTTGTGTTGATGCAGGAGAAACACCTCATAGCTTTTGAGAGCAGGAAAATGAGAGGGGTGGAGAAGAGTTATTCTATTTATGACAGGGAGATGTTGGCCATTGTGCATGTGTCGGCCAAGTTCAGGTCTTATCTGGTGGGGGGCAGATTTGTGATTAAGACGAATCATAACAGTATTAAATAGTTCATGAGCCAGAGAGATCTTAATGACAAGTAGCAGAAATGGATCACTAAACTATAGGCCTATGACATTGACATTGACATTGAGTATGTCAAAGGAAAGAAGAATGTGGTAGCAGCCGCACTCTCACGAAGACCACACATTTGCTCTATGATAGAGATAGCAGCTGAATGGAGAGAGATGATTGCAGCAGAGTATGCCAAGGATCAGTGGGCAGCAGGTTTGATTGAGGGCACAACACAGGATGACAGGTACAGGGTAAATGGCGATCTCATATTCTATAAAGACAGAATCTATTTGGTGCCTTCCTCACACATTAAGGAATTGATCTTGAGAACATTTCATGATGCTTCATTGGTTGGTCAAACAGGTTTCTTCAAAACTTATTGTAAGATCCAGGAGAAGTTCACTTGGAAGGTACTCAAGAATGAAGTCTTGAAGTATGTTAAAGAATGCCCAGTATGCCAATAGAATAAGAATGAGCATACATTTCCAGCATCTTTTACTCCATCTCGTACTAATCCCTGATCAAAAGTGGGAAAGTATTTCGATGGACTTCATTACAGGATTGCGCAAGGTACAAGGTAAGGACTACATCTAGTGGTGGTTAACAGACAAATGAAATTTGCACATTTTTTTGTCATTACAGCTACCTACACAACAGCCCAAGTGGCTGACTTGTTTTTCAGAGAGGTGTTCAGATTACATGGGTTACCTAGGAACATCGTGAGCGACAGGGACAGCAAGTTCCTAAGTATATTTTGGCAGGAGCTTTTCAGATTGAGTGGCACGGAGCTCACTCCCAGCACTAGCTATCATCCACAGATTAATGGTCAGACAGAGATAGTGACCAAATGGGTAGAGGGTTATTTGCGGAATTGTGTGTCAAGGCAGCAGAAGGCTTGGGTCAGATGATTAGATTTCGGTGAGTATTGCTACAATACCACCTACCACATGACTATCAGGATGACTCCATTTATGGTTTTGTATGGGTATGAAGCCCCAAACTTCATGGACTTACGCTTTGAGGCCAGCAAGGTGCCTGAGGCAAAAGATTTGCAGTAGGAGAGTCAGGACATCTTAAAGGCACTCAAGGAGAACATCCAACAGGCGCAAAACCAGCAGAAGTTATATGTTGATCAACACAAGGTTGAGCGCAGTTTTGAGATTGGCGATATGGTTTATCTGAGTCTGCATCCTTACAGAGAGTCTTTGTTGAAGAAGACTGGTGCTGAGAAACTTAAGTCACGATTTTATGGTCCATTAAGAGTCACTCAGTGCATTGGGGAGGTGGCCTACGAGCTAGAGTTGCCAGCCAGTAGTAAGTGCATAATGTATTTCATGTCTCCAAGCTTAAAAAGACTTTAGGCAATAATGTGGTTCCATCAGCAGAACTGCCACCCCTGGATGAAGAGGGGAAATTGATATTGGTTCCTAAGGCGATCATTGATACCAGGGAGAGAACATTCCGGAAGACAATCAAGGAATATGTGGTTAACTAGAGGAACCTGCCAGTTGAAGATGCCACATGGGAGAGTGATCATATCTTGCAGCATCCAAAGTTGAAATTGCTTGAGGAAAAGCAATTTTGGGAAGGGTGGGCTATAATGTCCCCTTTCTAGCATTCATAATATGGTGTCGTTAGCATATTTTCCCATGGTCTTATAGACTAACCAAGACATCAAAAGGATCCAGAGGCCATTTGGCCTAGGCAGTTTCAGTTGCAGACCATTGTAAGGGGTTTTGGGGCAGTTTTGGGCATACTTCTATTTATAATAAATCATTCTGGGCATAACTGGACATCCCGTAGCAGTGACATGTCGATGATAATTGTTTAAAATTGACAAGAAGTTTTATTTATGATTGATATGATTTATTGTGTTAATAAAGTTATTTTATAAAGTTAAATTTAATTATTTAACTTTATTAACGCATTGTCTATAGTTTGTGGAAAGTATTTAAATTAAATGGTCCCCTTTATAATACATAGGAGACAAAAAAGTGTTTGGGGACTTAAATTGAAGGAAAATCATGTCAAATGGTGTGGGAAATATTAAGGAAAAAGCAATCGCGATAAAATAGGGCCGAAAAAAATTAAACGCGACAAAATAGGGGCGAAAAAGTAAAAATCCCGAAAAAGTAGGAAAGGGCAAAAAAAGTGATTTTGTTTATCCCACATTGACAAGGAGAATGGATGAGCTCTTAGAAAGTGTAATAAAAGAGACTAAAGAGCTCTCTTTCAGCATCCTTGGATAATATATGAAAATTGGTGAAATTGTGGAGATTTTTCTCTCATGGGCTTGCAAGACTAAACCCCTCTATGTTGACATTCTCTTCGTTGTTGAAAGATATAGTCAGGGGAATTTGTGCTTAAACTTTGAGGTAACTAGCTTGTTTTTGATAGTGTTGTATCATTTAAAGTGATTTTCAGACTTTGAGAAAATCGATTGAGTTATCAGAGGCAAAGGATTGAAGGCAGTGCTAGACAATATTAGAAGGGGTGTGTTGAGTATTTGTTGTGATTAAGGGAGGCTGCCGTACAACCCGGAAATCCCTATAAAGCTGCCATACATACTGAAATTGCTGATCGAATACAGAGAGGGTGTCTAACAGCTGTTTGGTGAATCTAAATCACTGTCAAACAATATCCTTCTTAGCTGTATTTGTATGGAGTTGAAGGCTCGCACCTAGGACATGCAAGAAGACATCCATTTCAATGTACACAGTTCTGAAAATACCAGATCTGCAATATTTCTTGTAGTTGTTTGTAATGTTTAAGAAAATTAAATAAAATCTGAAAGTGGTCTATTGTTATCAGAACTTTACTTTATATGTTGTGTTGCAATAGTATCATATTTCATGTTGTTTCCTATCTGAAAATACAAATCTGAAAAGGTACAGACCAGAAACAAATACATTTTATTGTTCATTAAAATAAAATAAAAGTGCAAACTAGGGCAGTCCCTTACACACAGAGGAGGATACATGGAGAGGAGACACTCATGAGAAGGAAAATAGAGGGAAGGGCAGGAGAAGGAAGAGAGAAATCAAGAGGAAGGTTGGATGTTGACCTTAAATTAAGGATGACAAACAAATCTCAACCTCCATTCCTCATCTCAATTTGAGATGCAAGGATTGTTTTTTATATGAATAGATTCTTTGAGTTTTACCTTGAAAAAGTTATTTCCCTTATCAAGAACTTGAGTATTCTCAAATCGAATGTAATTTTCGGTATTGGAGAAATGTTCCACAAGGGTAGATTTTGTGATCAGTTCATGCTTAATGTCAACACACTACGATTCTCAGTTTTAGGGAAAATGGAATATCTAGTCTCACTAATGTATGAAGTGTTAAAAATATGATCCAGAAGTATACTAAAAAACAGTAAAATAAACAGCAATAAAATAATAGGACAATGCTCAGAATTATCCTGAAAAAACCCTCCTCACCGAGCGTGAAAAACCCAGCCCACCAAAATTGAAGATCCTTTATCATAATCACAATAGTCTGAATACAGAAATCCTGAGGCTCTTAATTTATACAAAAATGAGAACTCAGATTTTATTCTCAACTTCAAAATAATGTTGAAGACGTCAATCACAAATGACTTTGTTATTTCAACGATAAGATCTTAAAACTGATAGAACACACACCATCTACAATTGCAAGCTACAGCCGAATGCATTGACCGCATCTTCAACGGTGATAACATACATAAAAGTCTCTTCTCGATGAGAAAGAAAACATAAACGAAAATTACCATCTCTGCCAAAAACCGAACCAAAGAACAACAACCGTATGGCATGAAATATGAAATGATTCTTCCATCGAAAACTAAGGAACACGAACCATCAAGGAAGGAAAAATGAACGGCTTCTTTTAACCGGAGAACTCTTGAAAGACCATAACAGCTTCTTGCATATCACATGAGAGATTCTTTCAAAAGTGTGGAAGTCTAGAAGACCAGGAGATAAATAGACAAAACAAATGAAGCGTTAAAGCTTCTCACATATGAAGATCATCGGGTGCCAAGCACATGAAATGCCAGTCACATAAACCAGGTGAAGGAACCATGACACGAACAGAGCATCAACAAAATGAATAGAGGTGAAATCTCTCGCAGCTACATACTTCAACACTCCCTCTTAGCAAGAGAGAGTTCTTCAATTTGTCATCTCATGACAAGTGCAACTGGCTACAATCAAAAGAGTGTCAACAAAATCTCATCATAGATTTTCTCAAAAACAAAATTGTTATCTCAGCATAACAATATTCACCATAGCTACTTCTAGAGGGTGAAAAATACCAAAATATAAGTCATAGAGTCACACATATGACTTCCACCATGGCTACTCCCAGAGGGTGAAAACAAGGGATTTCACCTCGAACTTCTCTCACAGAGAAGAACTCATTAACAAAGGATTGCACCTCAAACTTTTCTCGCAGAGAACTCATTAAACATATGTAATGAATCACTGAAGCTGAGACTCTCTCTCGGCAAGAGCAACATTCTCAACAATACCAAGCTTTTCTCTGAAATAACAAAACTTCACCCTTGGAAGTGGCTTGCTAAGAATGTCCGCAGTCTGCTCCTCTGTAAGAATGTACTTAAGTTCAACTACATTCCTTTGAACCATGTCTCTCAAATAGTGATACTTGATTTCCACATGTTTAGTTCTGTCATGAAAGATAGGATTAACCAAAAGCTTCATATAGCTTTAGTTATCACAAAATATCACTGTAGGACCTAAAGGATGCCCTGTAATGTCCCTTCTTATTTTCCTTATGTAATGTCCTGCAAAACCGACATTAGTACAAAATATTATACAATATTTATATGACTCTTACTCTATTCTAAGTTAGTAAGGGGATTTGACCCTAGGAACTGTCTCTAGGTCAAGCTTCACAGAATTCCCGATTCTCGGCTCAAGCAACCGGGCTATCGACACGTCTTCCCATAGAGCATTGTTCCTAAGATCTCTTGGAAACGATAGACGTTATCCAAGCCTACACATATGCATATGAATGGCTATCAGTATATATACTGCCTACACGAGCTTAAAACAATCTCAAATTGGCAACGGGCTATACCAACCTCGAATTGCCATTGGCAACGGGACTATAACAATCTCGAATTGCCAATTAATCTCATTTGGGCAACGGGGTTATAACAACCTCGAATTGCCATGGGCAACGGGACTATAACAATCTCGAATTGCCAATTAATCTCATTTGGGCAACGGGGCTATACCAACCTCAAATTACCATTGGCAACAGGACTATAACAATCTCGAATTGCCATCAATCTTAAATGGACAACGGGGTTATATCAACCTCGAATTGTCATTACTCATAACTTGGCAACAGGGCTATATCAACCTCAAATTGCCATTGGCAACGGGACTATAACAATCTCGAATTGCCAATTAATTTTGATCTCTACGTAGCTTGGGGTGAATATAAGATTCATATGTCCGGGCTACTAGAGTAAGTGTAAATTCATTATCCATTATTAGGAAACATAATAAAATGCATTACCACATCGATAATGTCAAAAGAATATTCATGAATCATAAATGACTGTAAAATCTATGACTCAATTATCATTAATTTTGATATACATATATATGTCTATATATATATATATATATATATATATATATATTTAACAATATATTTAAGTTGTTTTTGTTTAACTATATAATATGAATTATTTTCATAATAATATTAATTGTATTTCATTAGAAATAAATGACTTAATAAACATCATTATAAAAATCTAAATAAATATATCATTGACTTATGCAAGTCTTAGAATTAAATATTAATAACTTAAATAAACAAAATAAAATATACACACCTTTTAGTAATGGATATTCTTTAATATATTTACCCTTTTTGCTTTCTATGTGTAATGTCTTATCTTATTCATCCAAGTTTGCTGCATTGTTCTTATTTTCATCTCTTCCTCCTCCCTCCAAATGAAATTCTATTCTCCCTTTTATATCTCATGTTTGAGGGAGACATCTTTTCATTTCATTCCTTTTGACCATTCATTAAACTTAATTCTATTTTAATTATATTTTAGAATTTTAATTCTTTTATATTTTAATTTAGATTTATTTATATTTATTTTATATTTTAATTTACTTCTTTTATATTTTAATTTAGGTTTTATTTTTATTATTTTTATATTTTAATTATAATGTATTATTAAATTCTATTTTAAAAAGGGAACATACTTTTACAATTTTGTCTCTTGTAATGTATTTATTTATTTTTACTACCATTATTAAATTCTCTTTCAGAAAGGGGACATCACAAACCTGCAATCAATTTTCGAAGCCACACAGCTTCTCTTGCAGCCACACATGCTGCAACATACTCTGCGTCAGCTGTACTTTGAGCCACACAAGAATGTTTCCTGTTGGACCAAGAAACTACAGCTGAAAATAGGCTGAAACATCCTGAAGTACTCTTTCTATCAAGTACACAACCTGCTCAATCTGAATCAGTGAACCCAAGTAAGTTCAACTCTACACATGAAGACTATTTTAGATCAAAACCCACTGTACCATGAACATATCTCAATATATGTTTCGCTACCACAAGATGAAGTTGCCTTGGTTCACACATGAACTGACTTAAGGTATTCACTACATAACAAATATCAGGCCTTGTATTCACCAAATACATTAATGAGCCAATTAACTACCTGTACAAGGAAGGATCAACTAAATCTGAAAGTGTTGCCTCCTCACGTAACTTTTTCAGATTTGCTTCCATAGGAGCAACCATTGACTTGCACTCTAACATGCCAAACCTTTTCAATATATCAATTGCATATTTTCCTTGACCTAAAATAATTTCATTTTCTCTTTGCCACACCTCAAGCCCAAGGAAATAACGAAGGAGACCAAGATCTTTCATTTCAAATTCAGAAGCTAACTCCTTGCATTGGACAATGAGATCATTATCACCCGAAAGAAATAAATCATCAACATAGAGCACAAGAATCAACACTTTTTCATCACAAACCTTGAAGTAAAAATTTGGATCAGCATCATTCTTTAGGAAGCCCAAACTCAAAAGATAATTGTAAATTCTCTCATACCAAGCACCTGGTGCTTGTTTAAGGCCATACAAGGCCTTTTTCAGCTTACACACATGAGAGTCTTTCTCATTAATTACAAACCCTTCTGGCTGCTCTATATAAACTTCCTTTCCAATAATGTCATTCAAGAATGTTGTTTCACATCCATTTGATGAAGCCTCCAACCCTTAACTATTGCAACAGCTATGATTGATCTAATGGAGGTATAACGAGCTACTAGTGCAAAGGTCACATCATAATCTATACCTTCTTTTTGTGAGAAACCTCTACCTACGAATCTTGCCGTGTATTTTTCTATACTTTCATCTGCTACATGCTTGATTTTGAACAACCACTTAGAAGAAACCATTGATTTATTTTCAGGCCTAGGAACAATGACCCATACATCATCCTTGATGATGGATTGGTAGTCTTCCATCATGGCATCCTTCCACACTTGCTGATTTGAAGCTTGTTCAAAATTAGATGGTTCTGAAGCAATAATGTGACTCATCAAAGCCACATAACCTGCAAACTTGTGAGGCCTTTTACTCTCTCTAAAAGTGCCACGAGGGGCTGCATATTTTTCAACCTCTTCCATAGTATTTCTAGCCCATAGAGGTCTTTTCTTATCAGCTGAAATATTACTATGACCTGCTGAATTGTCAAAAGGATCAACTGGATCAATAGGATCAGCAAATTCTTCTAAATCTAAATGCTCCCTCTGAATCTCTGAAGATGGATTCGGAACAGCCATGTCTATATCTTGAGAATGCTCAATATTATCTGACTCAGGTTCCAAAATGGATTCTTTGGATTTATTGCAAGCTATATCTTAATCAAAGGTAACATCGCTGCTAATTTCAATTTGCTTTTGTTCGGGAATATAAATCCTGAAAGCTTTAGAAGATTCACTACATCCCACAAAAATGTCTTTCTTCCCTGAAGGATCTAATTTAGATCTTTTCTCTTTATGAACATGAATATAGACAGGGCAACCAAAAATCTTAAGATGACTGATGTTTGGTTTGATACTTGTAAAAACTTCTTATGGAGTAATATTATCTAGAACATGACGGGGGTTGCGATTCTGAATGTAGACAGGTGTCCTGCAAGCTTCTGCCCATAAAAACATTTGAAGACTCGGATCATGAATCATAGCCTTCGCTGCCTCAACAATTGTCATGTTTTTTCTTTCAGCTGTTCCATTTTATTGAGGATTATTGTTAGAAATTAATCTTTCCTTGGTGAACTATGTAATTAAAGGATAAACCAAGGTATCCTATTTTGTTCTTGTCCTCTAGTCCAAGTAGGAGGACATGTCACATTTTTGTACTTCCTTTAATAAGGAAATTAGATATTCCTCCTTAAGAGGATTCCTACACATGACACACACTTAATGTGAATGTGGCCCTCATAGGATATGGGAGTTACATGCAAACTCCTTCACTCATCTCTACTTAAGAGATGCTTCTCGCACACTTTTCAAGGTTGGTTCTCACAAAGTTGGTTCTCATGGGAATTCTTCTCTCTTCTTCTCTCATTCCCATTCTTTCTCTCACAATATTGTAATGAGCTTTTTCTCTCTTTCTCTCTTCTTCTTTAGGCTTTGTGCCTCATTCATATTATACACAAGGGGTTTTTTCTTGCTTTTTCCCTTTTCAAAATTCTTGAGTTCTTATGTTGGTCTTGGAGCATTTTGGGGAACTTGGTGTTTGATCTATTGAAGGAAAATCTCTCTTTCTTTGTATTTGGTAAAACTCTTCCTCTTGCACACTCTCTTGGATTCTTTCCTTATCTCTTTTCCATTTTCTTTATGTTTCTAACATGGTATCAGAGCTGGTTTAATCCTTGTTTTGAGTGTTGCATGCAGGAATAGTTGAAAGATATCTCAGTTGAGGAGAAGAACTCAAAGTTTTTGTTGATCTAACTCATGGTTGCAAGGTTTTCTATCATTTTTTTGCAAATCTTAGTTGTTTCATCTCTATTTCAAATTTTTTTTAAGTACTAACCTCACCCTTTGTCGGGCAACCGCAAGGGAAGATTTCAAATTTGCATGTTCTGTTTTATATCATTAAATCAATATTTAAATCTGATGCTAACGTTTTTTTTCTTCCAGCTCTAACGTTTCTTCTGTTCAAAATTCTATATTTCTGTGTTGTATTCAAATCTTATTCATAGTTTACATATTGTTTTTACAGTTAAGTTGTTGGCTTATTCACATTGTTTTTATCATTTGGTGCAGGATTCGATAATATTGCTCATTTTTTCTCTAACATATTTATTCATTTGTGTATTTGGCATCTCTGTTTTGTATTTGACTGCAAGGTTATACCATTTTTGGTTCTTTCAAATATATTTATATCTTGCATTGCGCTAGCTTTGTGTTAGTTTATGCGTTGCATCTCTTATACATCTGACAGCATTGTTCATTGGCTCTTTCCTTGGCTTGCGCACGGCTCTTATTTATATTTCATTTTCCATCTTCCAGCGTAGTCCTTGCTCTTCCATCTTCCAGCGCAGCTTAGGCTGCTTTGTCTTTTCATTGCGCAGCATTTTCCTTTGGTGGCAGCATTTTCGAGTTGTTTTTAAGCTGTTTAGCAGCTTGCTTTCTACCCTTCGCAGCACCTTCTCCCTTTCTTCTGGGCAGCTAGTGTCAGCGCAGCATGAGATATTTTCAAATTCTTAATTGATTGGTTTATCATAGTATATTTGATTTCAAGAGATTCAATAGTTGTTCAATTAGCATTTAAGATTCTGTACCCATTAACATGTGGGCTAGATAGCACAAGTTGTGTCCTGACACTTCAAATTTAGACTGGCAGATACTGGATCTTTGATTTTAAGCATTCTTCCTCTTGAAATTCTTCCTTGTGCTGATCTCTCCCTGCTTTTTTATTTTAAAAAAAACTTCATCTCGACAGAGAAGATTAAAAACTTTTAATAACTTTCTAGCGCAGAATAGTTTCATGCACAGCTTTGTATGCAAACGCAAAATTCTATTTTGATTGGCTTTTTCAGCGCAATATTATAGAAAATATAATCTTGCTGTTGTATGCCTGCCTCCCTTGTGTTTTATTAGGTTATTTTTCAGCCTTGAGAAATCAGGCTTTCTGATATCCATTTTCATACTTCCAAAACCGTTTTTACTTTCTTTAAAAACGTTTTTTCTTCCAAAACGTTTTTACTATCTTTAAAAACGTTTTTTCTGTTGTATTAAATCATTTTAATTGATACACATTGCTAACTTTTTCTGCCAATATGTTTTTTTAAAGAAAATGTTGCTGGTAGCCTTCTTAGCACAGAATAATATCAGATCTATACGACTCATAACGTCTCTGTTTTTTGCTGGCAGGCAGTGCTCACCTTGGCACGTTTCAAGTGCATTATTCCTGCAAGGGGAATTCTCTAGATCATTTGTCTGTGGTATTTTCTAATTTTAGTTTAGTTTGAACATATCTTTGACTCTTTTCATCTTTAGTTCATTAATATATTGCTTTATAATTATCTTTATCTCATTTGTTACTTCTTTTTGTTAATCTAATTTGTCTATCTATAATAATTTAATTATCATTGTTATCCATTATCATCATTTATAATTCGTCTTGTATTCTCTAATCTAAGTTTATTTAAAGTTAATCATTTCTAACTTAGTATTTTAAACTTTTAAAATTGTTTAAATCAAAAAAAAGTTTAAACATTAATACTTTTTTTTCGCTTAACATTTCTTCATATCGCTTCATTCCTACATTATTTGTATCGATCCTAACCAAATTCAATTGTTGTTTTGTTATTTCATTGCATTTAAAATTTGTTCCTTCATTTAAATTAAAAATTTAAATTTTTTTCCAAATATTTGTTTAACCATTCAAATTGAGAGTTACATTAATTCAAATTTATTTTTCTTAATCTTGATCAGTATATATTATTTGTATTTCACTTTGTTTAAGTTAATTTGATCATCTCTTTTTTTATTAATCATGCCTACATTGATTCTAGAGTTTCAATTAAATGGTTCTAACAATATGGTAAAGAAATATTTCACTTTTATTATTATTCGTAAGAAAGGAGATTATGTTCATTAAACAAAGGGGGTAAACATTTTTTCTTAGTCAGTCTTTTGTTCATGTTTTTGTAATTATGCCAACTTTTCTTCATGGAAGATTGTCTTTGATCTAACTCTTGTGGTTAAGGAACAAAAAAATTATGTGTCATATGATTGATCTAGTGTACTTAAACTCATTGATAATGTTAAATTATAGTTTTTTCAAGTATTACGAGTTATCTTCTACATTGCCTTCCAATGGTTTATTTCATTATTTAACATTAATTGCTCTCTGATTTTATATGATCTATTGTTTTATCTTTTATGAGTTCTTTTTGATCTTTTGTTCCATTTGTAAGTTGCACTGGGATGCACTTACTTCAGTTGATGTTTATCAACTTGTTCCATTTGTAAGTTGCACTGGGTTGCACTTACTTCAGTTGATATTTATCAACTTGTTCCATTTGTAAGTTGCACTGGGTTGCGCTTACTTTAGTTGATGTTTATCAACTTGTTGCATTGCTTATTTTTTGGTGAGGATATTGTTCTTGATATCCTTCTTGAATTTTGTTGGATTTCTCATATCTCTGGCAGGCAATATGTTATTACTCCTCATAATCTTGTCTTATGGTTCCCAATGGTAAACATGCTTGGAAAATTAGGATCTTACATTTTTGGTGCTTGAGTCTCATGTTCTATTTTATCATTGTCTCTCATATTTATTTATATACTAACATGATAATGCACTGCATTCTTCATTGCTTAGATTGTAGGTCATGTAGGTGATGGAGTCATGACCCATTCACTTGCGGTGAGATGACTCATTAGTGGACTGTCTATATCCATGTGATTGACGCATTGTTGATGTAGGTTTCATTAGTTGACCTTGTCTGTGGTCATTTGTGTTTTAGTATATTTCTTTCATGAGAGCATTGATAAATACTTTCATACCTAACTTGTTCTTTTTGAAACTTTGAGCATATGGTTTATCTTGTTATCACGTTAGCTACATTGCACATTTTTATGATAGCTCATGCTTATCTCATTCTAAAGTTTTCAAAATTTATCTAAAGTTGAATTATCTTATGATACATATTATGAGTTTCTTTTCAAAGGACTACTGATTTGTATCAAGGGTAGATCCCAACTATGGGAAATCTACTTGTGGTTTTTCTATTCTTTGATTCAGGTGATATATCATGGACCTATCCAAAGACATCGATTCATTTACACATGTCCTATGAATCACAAGACTACTTGCAAATGTGCATATACTTCCACTTGAACACATATAAAGGACCCATCTACTTCTCTTGGCTCTACCAAAGCTGCTTGTACATCATGTGTCCAAGAGACTACTTGCAAACTTGGAGATAATACAATTTCTTCCTTATATTGAAGATCAAGTTGCAGATTTTTGTAAAAAATTGGGTTTCATACCCTTGTTGTAAACACTCCAAGTAAAGATTAAAGGGGGGTGTTAGAAATTAATCTTTCCTTGGTGAACTATGTAATTAAAGGATAAACCAAGGTATCCTATTTTGTTCTTGTCCTCTAGTCCAAGTAGGAGGACATGTCACATTTTTGTATTTCCTTTAATAAGGAAATTAGATATTCCTCCTTAAGAGGATTCCTACACATGGCACACACTTAATGTGAATGTGGCACTCATAGGATATGGGGATTACATGCAAACTCCTTCACTCATCTCTACTTAAGAGATGCTTCTCACACACTTCTCAATGTTGGTTCTCACAAAGTTGGTTCTCATGGGAATTATTTTCTCTTCTTCTCTCATTCCCATTCTTTCTCTCACAATATTGTAATGAGCTTTTGCTCTCTTTCTCTCTTCTTCTTTAGGCTTTGTGCCTCATTCATATTATACACAAGGGGTTTTTTCTTGTTTTTTCCCCTTTCAAAATACTTGAGTTCTTGTGTTGGTCTTGGAGCATTTTGGTGAACTTGGTGTTTGATCTATTGAAGGAAAATCTCTCTTTCTTTGTATTTGGTAAAACTCTTCCTTTTACACACTCTCTTGGATTCTTTCCTTATCTCTTTTCCATTTTCTTTTATGTTTCTAACAATTATAAGGAACACAAAACTCCCTCTAAATTCCAACCTCAATACAAAAGTTGTGAAAAATTCTAGGCACATACTCTCCTTCATTATCTGATCTTATAACCTTTATTTTCTTGTTAGATAAATTTTCAACAAATGTTTTGAATTCTTTAAATCTGAACAGCACTTCAACAGATTCTTTTGACTAAAGAAAATATATCCAACACTTACGAGAAAAGTCAGCAATAAATGTAACATAATACCAATAACCACTAAGTGAAGCGACAGACATGGGGACCACATAAATAAGAATGAATTAACTATAGGACTTCCTTAGCTCTACTTTCACTACTATGAAAAGTGTTTTTAATATTCTTACCTAGAGCACATCCCTTGCATACACATTCATGATTTTGATTCAGCTTTGGAATTCCATCAACAACCTTCTCCATAGAAGACAATGTTCTGAAATTTAAGTGACCCAATTGTTTATGCCACAACTCACTTGAGTTTGAAGAATCATGAACTAAGGCAAGAGTAGGATGAGCTGAAAGTTTGTACAAACTACCATGGCAAACACCAATAACACGAGCTGATTTTAAGTTTGAATTCTTCTTCCAAGCAAGAATTTTTCCATCAGCAAAGGCAACATGATATCCTTTGTCCTCTAATGCTGAAATAGAAATCAGATTTCTTTTAATACCAAAATCAAAGAGAACGTCACTTAGATGAAGAGGTACATCTGAATCCAACTGAAAGGAAGTAGAACCAGCACCCTTCACTGAATAAAAAGCATCATCACCAATAATGACTTGAAGATGAGAATCTTTTTCCTTCAGGTTGAAGAGATGCTCACGATAACAAGTAATGTGACGAGATGCTCCACTATCAATCAACCATGTATCACTATTTGTAGGGACATTACTGGAAAGTGCAGAAATAAACAAGAACCCTTAAGAATTATCACTAGACTCCTTTTGGAGAAGTCTCAACATTAGCAACACCTGCTTGGGGCTTTGATCTTGAAGTATAATCACGAGCAAAGTGTCCAAACTTATCACATCTAAAACATTGGATCTTAGAAAAATCATTCTTCTTTTTCTTAGCATCAGGGGCTGAATCAAAAGTCTTCTCTCTATACCTTTTGGAATTACCTCTTCTCTCTTTGCCTTTGGAAGTATGGGCAGCAAGAACATGATGATATTTGCGACCATTGCCTCTAGCCTCTAACCTGCATTCTTCTTGAATGCAATCAGCCCTCAATCTGTCAAATTTACGAAGATCATCTCTTCCACTATCACCTTGAATGAATGATTCCCAAGAGTGGGAAAGACCATTCATAGCAAGCATAACCAAATCTTTATCAGCAAATGATTCACCAATAGCACTCAGCTGATATTTTAATTCAGTAATTTTTATAAAATATGAAACCATTGATTCTCCTCTAGCCATTTTAACATGAAGAAGTTGACGACGAAGGGCTAGAGCTCTACTAGTGTTGTTGAATTCATACAAGTCCTTTAATGTCTGAAACATATCTTTAGCTAAATTCAACTTAGATATAATAGGAACAAGATGATCTTTAACTGAATCAATCAAAATTTTCTTGGCCATGATTTTCTTCTTTTTCCATGTAGCTTTCTCAGCTTCTACAGAAGGTTCTGGAACATCAGAATTTACATAGTCAAGAGGATCATTCTCTTCAAGTGTAATCAGAATTCTAAATTTTCATGAAGAAAAATTTGATCAACCATCCAATATATCTCCCACTTTCAGGCCGTTCACCATTGTTGCTAGCTGGATCAAAATCACAGATTAGAGCAAAAGAAATAACACTTCTGGTTCTGGACCGATTCTTAACCTTGCTCTGATACCATGTTAAAAATATGGTCCAGAAGTATACTAAAAAAACAGTAAAATAAACAGCAATAAAATAATAGAACAATGCTCAGAATTATCTAGGGAAAACCCTCCTCACCGAGGGTGAAAAACCCAGCCCACCAAAATTGAAGATCCTTTATTATAATCACAATAGTTTGAATACAAATGTTCAGAAATTATGAGTCTCTTAACTTAAACAAAAATGAGAACTCAGATTTTGTTCTCAACTTCAAAATAATGCTGAAGACATCAATCACAAATGACTTTGTTATTTCAAAGATAAGATCTTAAAATTGATAGAACACACACCATCTAAAATTGCAAACTACAACCGAATGCATTGACTGCATCTTCAACTATGATAACATACATAAAAGTCTCTTCTCGCTGAGACACTGAGAAAGAAAACATAAACGAAAATTACCAGCTCTCTGCCAAAAACTGAACCAAAGAACAATAACTGTATCACATGAAATATGAAATGATTCTTCCATCGAAGACTAAGGAACACGAACCATCAAGGAAGGAAAAATGAATGGTTTCTTTTAACCGCAGAACTCTAGAAAGATCATAACGGCTTCTTGAATATCACGTGAGAGACTCTTTCAAAATGCGGAAGTCTAGAAGACCAGGAGATAAATAAACAAAACAAATGAAGCGCTAAAGCTTCTCACATATAAAGATCATCGGGTGCCAAGAACATGAAATGCCAGTCACATAAACCAGGCGAAGGAACCATGACACAAACAGAGCATCAACAAAATGAATAGAGGTGAAGTCTCTCGCAGCTACATACTTCAACCTCCATCCCTCATCTCAATTTGAGATGGAAGGATTATTTTTTATATGAATAGATTCTTTGAGTTTTACCTTGAAAAAGTTACCTCCCTTATCAAGAACTTGAGTATTCTTAAAGCGAATGTAATTTTTGGTATTGGAGAAGTGTTCCACAAGGGTAGATTTTGTCATCAGTTCATGCTTGATGTCAACACACTATGGTTCTTGGTTTTAGGGAAAATGATATATCTAGTCTCACTAATGTATGAAGTCCCAGAAGAACAAGCAATCTTATAGACACCAAGGTTAGGCAAAATGTCTAAAGAATCTTTTGTGTATGGCATGAGTTTTTTGATAGTAGAACGGAGTTTGAAGGCACGATTGAGACCTTTTTGTGAAGGATTTTTGGGATCTTATAAGAGATACCTTTTGTATAGGGGAGGGTGGCAAAATAAACCATACTCATCATCTTAAAGGTTAGAACTACTACAAGCTTTTGCAAAGTTTAAATGTTCTAGTGATATGTTTGTTGCAATAATTGTTTAGTTCGAAAATTTTGGCATGATACGAAAGGTCTTGGTCAATATGATCCTCATCACAAATGTGAAAGGCCCCCTAGTGTCTAGAGTCTTTAAGACATTCACTTTTTGGGAAGGGCGGTGACGTGAGGCCACATGGAGATAGAGGTCAATGTGGCAGGAATTCCTAGTGACATTGTGAGCAAGGGAATTATCCAATTTTTTGATGAGAAGGGTGATCCAAAGAGGGAAGATGAATGTTAGTTTTGAGTTCTAAATTTGATGCAATCAAGTAAAAATTTTCTAATTGCTCAAGGCCATGAGGCCAACATATGTTGGTGTCATCGACATGGCATTTCCACCATCTCAATTTAAGAGGGAAGGAGTTGAGGCTAGCTCTTCAAGATGCTCCATGTAAAGTTTAGCCATGGTAGGCGATAATGGGGATCCCATTGTCACCCCATCAAATTGCCAATAAATCACACCTTGCAAAGTGAAAAACATAAACTTTAAGCACAACTGCAATGGGGAAGCTAACTCATCATTAGTCTTCATTATGACTAACTCAATGGAGTCAATTATAGGGCTTTTGGTAAACAAAGACACTAGTAGTTAGCCTAAGTTTACTTAATTCACTACTCTTGCATTAGACACAATAGACCCATAGGTCCTAGTGTTTTAACCTATGCTTTGACTTATGAGTCTATTGTGTTTGATGCAATACTATTGAAATAAGTAAACTTAAGCTAACTAATAGTGTTTTTATTTTCTCTAAATTCAGAGATGAGAAGATCCAAGTCAAGGAAATGACCCAGAAGGAAAAACAAGCGTAGGTGTTAGACCAAGTCAAAAGGAAAGTCCAGCCAAAGAGCTCATAAGGAATTCTAGCTCTCCAACTTTTAAAACTTATAGTCAGCTATGGTTCATGTAAAGTCAAACTTTGGAAAACAAGTGGAACCCAAGGTTAAAATTAAAAAATTAAAAACAAAGAAACCTTCTACAATGTGTGGCATGCCTTTTGGTTGTCGATGCTATGCCCTAACCATGAGTAAGCAGGTAATAAAGGGGTACTTGTGTGTACATCCTAACTCCAATAGTGTAAAAGTATACTCCAAGGACAAAGAAGCCAAGGAAATTGAGTAGTATTTTGGAATTATATTAGAGAATCCTTTATTATAACTAAGGAAATGTAACTTCCACCTTTTATGAAATAAACCAAACTTTTTTTCTTGAAACTCTTGTCAAGTTTTGTTGCCCTTTAATATCAAAAGTTTACAAGTTTTCGGAATAAGTTACTTGTGCTAACACATGATAACTTGGATGTACCAAGATAATATGGTGCGTACAAGGATGAATAGGGGAAGTGGTCCTAGTAATTCAAGCTAGGCTGCAAATGGTTTAGAAATTAAGTTAGATCAATTTTTTGCTGCCCTAAATAAAACTAGGGAAAGGTTAGTTACCTTAGAGCATCAAGATTGGCGACCTAGAGAGCGCGAAGAAGAAGTGGGTCAAGAGCAAGACCATAGTGTAAATCAAAGGCAATATGAACCTCTACCTACTCAAGAAAAAGTTAATAAACAAGCAGATGTAAGGAACCCTCTAGCAAATGAACTTGCCCAAGACACGAAGAAGGTGAACCCACCCAAGCTTGATGGCATGATTCTTGGAAAAATACTTCAAGATTTGATATTATGCAAAGATAACTAAAGCATTGACCTCAAAAGAAAGATAATCCCAATTCAGAATAAGAGAGGAAGACATTAGAAAATTAACTTTTAGAACAATAATGGTCATTACGAGTTCACAATGTTGCCTTTTGGATAACCAACTGCACTCATGAGCCTAATAATTAGTGTTTTCAGAAACTACCCAGATAAATTTGTGTTATTCTTCTTGGGCAATATTTCAAAATATTCCAGAAATGAGGAAGAACACTTGTATCATTTAAAGTTAGTGATGCAGCATAAGTTTGCAATCTTTGAAAAGGAAGTGCAATATTTAGGTTGTGTTATTTCTATAAAGGAAATTTATGTTAACCCAAAAAAGATAAAAGCGATTTTTGAATAGCCAACAATTAAAATGTTCATGAGGTGCATAGTTTCATGGGATGGGCAGGCTACTATAAGAAATTTGTGCTACACTTTTATAAAATAGCCAAACTCATCACATCACTTTAGAAGAAGGTTATTGTTTGTGTGGTCAAATAAGTGTAAAGAAGCTTTCCAAATACTGAAGAAATATTTTCAGCACCGATTCTTAAAAAATTTACCTTGAAGGTCATTTTATAGTCATGTAGTTGGGTGAGGGCTTGGTGTTGTAGTCATGTAGGATGGTCAAGCTGTGACCTATGAATTTGGGAAGCTCCATCCAAACTAATTGAAGTTTGAACTATGCCCCTCACAATCTAGAACTTGCCACAATAGTACACAAATTGCAAGTTTCGAGGCATTACTTGTTAGGCAAGCCATTTGAGTTCAAAACAAATTACTTGGGAATCAAGTATATCTTTACAGAACCTTACCTGAATGCATGCCAAAGGCAATGGCTGGAATTTTTGTCAAACTATGATTTTGAAATCAACTACATCAAAGGAAAAGAAAACCAAGTGGTTGATGCTCATAGCCACAGATGGCACATTGCTGTGATGGCTACTATTCAATCAGCTTTCCAAAAACAAGTTTCAAAATGCTCATTGGGAGATATATTATATGAGCAAATCATGAAAGCCCTCTCTAAAAAAAGCATGATTATCAATATGATGCATATCATTTTGAGCCTAGTGGCCTTTTGAGGTACCAAGACAAAAATTATGTTCCAAACCAAGGAGGTTTGAGGATGTTAGCAATAAGAGAAAGAAACTATTTACCTTATTCCAAACACCTAGTTGTAACCAAGTTGACGGCTGATCCAAAGCCACAATATTTATGGAAAGGAATCAAGTAAGATATAAAAAATTTCGTTGCCAGATGTTTAGAGTGTAAACGTGTTAAGACAGAACACATGCACCCTGCAGGATTACTCTATCCACATTATGTACCAAAGTGGAAATGGCAAGTGATCAGCATGGATTTTTGCCAAGGTCTTCCAATGTCACTGATCCACTACAATATGATCCTAGTGGTAGTAGAGAAGCCCACAAAAGTTGTTCATTTTATACTAGGAAATTTGTCAAATGGTGGACCAGTCCTTAACAAAGACTTGCTCAAGATATCTTTAGACTCCATGGAGTGTTGAAAAAGATTATCTCAAATAGAGATGAGCAGATGACTGAGGTTTCAGCAAACCTTGTTTTCAACGTTGGGAACTCAGTTGAACATCAGTTTGACTTATCGCCATGAGACTGATGGTCAAATTGAAAGGATGAATTAGGTGTTAGAATATTTGCTGTGAATGTATTGTATGGAGTTGAAATATCTGCTTTTACCGCATGATGAAATATTGAAAAAGGTTTTTTACTGTGAGCAATTATGCAACATATATCCTCTTTCCTTATATGCTAGGCATGATACTAATAACTTTAGAAGAGGAAAAGGAACCTATCACCATGAGTAGTCATGCCACCCAGGTTGCCGCACCTCCACAATTTGTTCTTGTTTTTATCTTGATAGAAATACTTTCCAGTGGTGTTATGTTATGGATAACACTATCTTGCAGATAATCCAAGATCTAGTGAGATTCCTAAGAGATTGCCATGATGAGGGGTAACTATTTGGGAGGATATAGCACATTCATGGATTCCTTGTGGTGTTTAGACGACTATTTTGTTTATCTATACTTGTAGAGCACTTGCAACTGGATATTGACCTATTTACTATGATCAAGAATTCAATCAATGAAATTTGCAAATGATATATGATTAGCCTTATATTTTACTAGATGGCTAGATTATATTTAAGTTAATATGCTGTGCTTCCAGAGAGCTATAAATTTTCATCTGATAAATTATATGCTCGATTTCACCATGTCCATGTGTGACTGAATGATATGCGATAATAACTATTTTTTATCTGGATGTATTTGGTCGGCGAATTGAGTATGCAGATCATTTGTGAAGTCAAGTAGGGAAACAGGAGCTTGTACCAGGTGCCAAAAATGCCCCATTTTCTTAACTTTGTTTGAGAATTAAAACCCATTTATGTTTAAGGCCTGTAATCACTAGCACCTTTGACCTCAGCCATGTACTGACGAGGCCATGTTTTAACCCAGGCACCATGCTGAAATTGGAATGATTATCTTTGTGTGAAAATCTGTGTAAACATTATAAACTAAATTATTCCCATATATCTTTTCTTACTTGTGTTGTAACTCGTAAGTAGTATTTCTCTCATGATCTCCATGGGGTTCTATGTTTTGGTTTTTCCAAGTCTGTGGATGTGTATATCTGGTTTTCATTTTGTTCCTTTCCTTTACCTTGAGATGTCTGTGTTCCTGAGTTTATTATGTTCTAGGCTGTTAGTCAGGGGATCGGATCTGCTACTTCAATGTCAGCAGGTCAGTTGAGAAGACAACCTTCATTATCATATAAGGGAAGCAATATAGCCATGTGGGGCGTAGCACCTACAGAAGTCAATCAGATGTGAAAGAAGTTTGGAATATGGATGATCAGGCAAGTTATGTCGAATTTTGAGATACCTTACACTTCTATTTATGGTCAGTGTTTTTCCTTTCTTGGGGAATCGTGTCTGTGGAAAGATCGCTGTCCTTCATATGTGGGAGACCATGTCAAGCAATTGATCATTGCTTAGTGGTCGAACTTGAAGTCTGTTGTGTAAGGATGGAATTTTCAGGATAAACCTCAGAATCTCAAGTTTTACATGCCTTCCTTGAACACAACTATGACCTTCAACTGGGAATCGAGAAGCATTAACAAAGAGAGATGGTGGAAACCTATTCAGGATAGATAGCAGGCTTTAGATTTTGTAACATAATCTGGAAATAGTCGACCAAGGAATAAATCCAGGTATTGCTAATAAATTAGTAAATTATGGTTTCACAATATGCTTAGATTGGATGATTTAACTAGAGGGAACCCAGACAAGATCGCTTGAACAACCAGGTTAAGACTTGAATTGTAGGATCCATTGAGACTATGGTTTAACCAGAACTTAAGAGCCATAGTAGAAATGGACTTTATTGTTAAACGGGTAAAAACCTGAAAGTGTGATGAGTTTTAAAATAAAAATATATGCTAGGAAAATTAAAACATTAAATATCTTAATCACTTTCAAAAAAAAATTGTTAGACCAGTTTCAGATATTTTTTCCTTAGGTTAAAAGTAAAACTGTGGGCATTACAGGACTGAACTCTTGGTTTACTACTCTCACTATTCTCTTAGGCTAAATTAAATAGAAAAGTCAAACCAACAAAATATCCATCAATACAGCCATGTACATGATTTACCTTAAGATGAAAAAACAAAGCAAGAAAAACACTCATACAGTCCCCCCACAGGTAAGCAGCTGCATATGGGCCATAACTACAGGCTTAAATTGACCAAATGCAAAGGTGACTTCTTATTTGAAATACAAAATGCTATCACCCACTCATATAACAAAAATGCACACCAGTTGCTCTCAAACATGAAAGAACGTGACAGTAATGAAGTTATTTAGCAAACAATTATCTTAATTTGGAAGGATGAATTTCTAATCATGAAGTGAAAATAAATGAAAAAGAAGGCTGGCTATAAAATATACAAACCATGAACATCACCGGTCAAAATACTGTCATCAGGAGGACGGCAGAAAACAACATCTGTGTGAAAGCGATTCAGCAAATTTTGAATTATCTTGTCACGAGTCAGTGGAATCCTTTCCAGTGCTGTACAGGATAGCCTCATCAGTGGCATTGTGAAAGGCCTTATTCCATCTTTTAGCTGCCAAAATACATAAATATGTCAAGCACGAGAATTCGATCTGGTTGTATTCTTGAAGACCAAAAAGATGCTTCAACATTTTTCATATGTTATAATTTGTAATCACGAACATTACATGTTAGACAAATTCATACACAGATCTTAAGCCTTAATTATTTATTATTGATTTATCTGTTTTATTCCTCTCCTCTTTACTTGTTTTTTTGCAATGTTGGAAAATATGACAATTTATATAAGATACTTAATGTGATGTCCCACCCTAATCTACTGATGGAATTCTGACTTTTTGGAGTTGTTTTGTTTTCTTGTTTTTCTGATTTTTTTGTTTTTGAGGTTTTTGCACTTGAAATGAACAACAAATAATAGAAAATGCTGAAAGAAGAGACGCTACAACCAATACATGCAATAATAACAAATTGTGAAACTTATCCGAGTCTTAATGAGCTGTTACATACCACTAATCAGATACAATGCTTGAATTTTCAGGTCTGATCTAAGTTTTCAATCAAAGAATAAATCTGATCTGCACCCTTTTTGAACTCCAATCCCTCACACCCAACTGGAAAGGTTGTCTCTAGCCCCAATGAAGGTACGGTTGGCTGTAGGTGTGCAAGGAGAGGCTGGGAATGAAGACAAACAGCCCCAATCTGCCCCTTTGACTGTAATTCAATGTTGAAACCCTGCTCTATCAGCTGATGCAACCTGATTATGCATTTCTTCTGCTGTTCCCACTGAGATTTGTGAATAAATCAGCGCTTGGGAGGTATTTCACTCATGTAGGCCTCCAAAATCGTGAAGGCTTTCATCTCCACAACCTCATCTATGGAATCCCTGTTCTCCAGAGCTCGAATCTGCAAACTTCACTTGTAAAAATGATCTCTAGAATGATTCCTTTGCTGCCCTCAATGTTTCTTTATTGGCTCCAAACCCTAATCGATCGCTTTTTTTATTTTTAAATAAATTATTCCTCCTCTAAGCTGATCGGCCACTTCATGACCCCTTTCTCAAATTTTTTAAGTTGTCTTTTTTTTTAAATAATGTTAAGTCTACCTAGGGACACATGCTCCATGGTGGCCCCCTTCATTAGCCACTTTATTAAATTAATGTAAAGTCACTTATAATGTACTTTATTTTATTGATTTTATATATTAAGTTTGAAATTTTAATACTTTATTTTTATTCCCAAAACTCATCACCTAGCCTCTCCAACTGGAAACTGATGTTGCACAAGGCCCCCAGATGATGTCCAAATATAGTAGGTCAACTGTCAGTCCCCTCCTAAAATTTAGTAAACTATCTCAGACCATTTGGAATGTCAAAATGTATCGCTGACCATCTCCCAGTCTCCTAAAAAGTAGGAGGCTACCTCATAATGTCTGGAATGGCTCGTAAAGCTCCCTGCTAGGCTCCACAAGCTTCAAGTGGTCAACAGGCGAACTACCAATCTCCCCCTAAAAAATAGGAGACTGGCTCTGAGCTCCTAAAATGCCTCCAAGACCTCCCAAAAGGCCACAAGACCCCTATATGGGTTCCCAATCCACTATATTAGCCTACAGAACCCCGGTGATATGCTAATCCCACTAGTTGGTACTAACACTAAGGCGTAAAAATGGGGAAATTACACTTGTGTGTATTCTTAATCATGTATATTTATTATTAACTCGTTCCTTTGATGACACATTTCAATGATTAGTCATTTCTTTCATGATTCTTCTCAAATGAATCGGAAATAATCAGAAGGCAACAATATCCACAAGTAAACAAGCACCTCTAAGCAATGTTAGTACTGGATATAAATAAGTTGCTAGCACGTCAATCAAGAGACTTTCACCCCAAAGTGTGGTCCTAAAATGGCGTATGCGTATAGTTATTCCCCTGAATGTGGTTTCTAAACTGAACAGTATTCTCCACTTAACAATGCGTTCCACCATGCAGTAAATAAATTTGTGAGCTGAGAGTTTTCTATTTACAGAAAAAAAACAATGGTTTTCTTTTGTTTTTGGTGATCTCTCAAATGTATGTTTTCTGTGGAATGAATTACAAATTCCATTAAATTTCTACTTGAATAAATTTCTGATGGCTGCAAGAATCAGTTCAAGCTAAGGAAACTGAAATAGGTACTATCACTTAATCTTAAGATTTCAGTAGCTATCAAATTTACAGTATTCTGAAATTTCCAAGAATGTTTTTAACTTTAAAAATGAAAGCCAAATCACAATCTAACTTTAAAAATGAAGCCAAATCACAAAGAAAGAGCACAAGGAACACAATGAATGCCATCATGGAACACAATCATTAGAAGTACCACCTATTTTAAAAGAAAATTTGTGCCCAATTTTCTCAAGCACGTTTGCATTAGATTAAATGTCCTACTTATTTCCATAAACCTATTTAAGCTAATAAACTTAAACAGAATTCTGTAAGAGCCTTTTTGTCTTTAGATCTATGTGACTGGTCAATTTGCAAATCCAAGGTCTGAAATAAAGACAGTATCTGATGTTGACTCCGATACATAAAGCAGATCATGAATGAAGGATTTCAAACTTTTAAGAACTCAATCATAGTAGCAATACCCAGGAAAGTGCAGTGGGAAACATTAGGTATTGCTCCTTCAAACCTGGATATAAAGAATGAGGTTATGGATGATCATGACTGTGTTCATTTGGAGCAAATGGCTGCTGATGTAGGGGCATCAACTTCTGTTTTACATATCTAGTCATAGCTGCGTTGGAGGCTATTTAAATTTTGATTTCTCCAATTTTGTTTTGTATGAGTAATGACTCAATGACAATATGTACTCTAAGACTGAAAAATTGATTCTCAAGGAGAATTTGCGAGTAACTGGCAATGTTGAATCTTAATTTATGTCCTCTAGTTGAATTTTGGACTTTGTTTCTCTTTCTAAGCACTATGTTTGGCATAGAATAACATTTTGTAGTTTATTTTCCATATTTTTACGAGTATTTCCTATTTTAGTGCTGTTTATTTGCTGTGTTTTTCCCATCTTAAACTCGTATAATTAAATTTCATTTACACTTTCAGTTTTTTGTGCCATTGCCATGCAAGTACAATGCTGCTACAAATTTATTGAATATTGCCATACGCATTGGAATAAAAATAATTTAACCATCACCTATCGAGAATGTCATAAAACTTGATAGTTTGATATTAAACAATGGAGACGAAGTCTCCTTAAATAGAGAAGTTACAAACATAGAGTTTCTAAAATAGAAACAAACTAATAAAATAGAAACTACCTAAACGACTAAAACTAAGATAACCTTTATAGAAACATTATAATATTTAATACCCTCCCTTAATTGTCATCGTTCTAACTACCCTATAGAAGACAATCTGCGGGCCTTTTAGTCACAAAAGCATAGAAGGCTGCCCCCTTCTCATCAGAACACTCTGCGACATAAACCTGTTGTTGAGACCCTCCCTGAATCTGCAAAACTTCTGGAAATGACCAAGAGTACCTGAAGCTGTCCAACCTAATGTTGGGTAATAAAGATATCCCTCTAGGATCACCTGCTGAAACCTGAAACAACGATTTTGTGGAAAATTTGGCAAACCCTCCAGATACGATTTTGTCAAAAATCGCAAAAAAACGTTTGCAAATGTTCGCCCCAACAACTCCAGGTGCGACCAAAAGCAGATTGCAAGAAACCACAATTTTTGTGGAAAAAATCGCCAAACCCTAAAACTGAAGTGTTTACAAAGCATCGTTTTTCGGAAAAAAATGGTAAAAACCCTAAAACAAGAACACCTTGCATAATTTTTTGTGGAAAAATTTAGAAAACCCTCCAATGAGAACCCATGATTTTTGAGGACAAAATCATGCAAAACCCAAAAATGATTTTTGAGCTAAGTTGCCAGTTCGGATGCAGGTTCGAGATTCGGGTTTGAAATTCATCCAAAAAAATCTTGGGTTGGGTTCAATTCGTTTTGGGTTCGTCCGTACAAGAATATATATATATATATATATATATATCAAAGTTCCATGACTCGGACCCGCCCATGACTCGGCAAGGACTACTCGACCCGCGACTCGCCTATGACTCGGCAACGACTCGGCGACGACTCGGCAAAATGAAAAACAAAG
>MU223271.1:997657-1046565 GCA_018584345.1 Thuja plicata
GCGAGTCATGCGAGTCATGACCCATGACTCGCCGAGTCATGGAAACGGGTCATCATGACCCGCCAGCCATGACTCGACCCGCGAGTCATCATGACTCGCTTGACTCGCGGCGAGTCATGGAACTCTGATATATATATATATGCAGCAGCAAATAAATTCATACATTACTATGCTAATAATAAAGCAACATAGCAAAATACACCACCACATATATTGTCATCTTAGTAAACTATGAATAACAAAATCATAAATTTGCCATCAGAAATTTCATAAACTAAGAATAACAAAATTATAAATTTAGTAAGAATCCCTCTAGATTATGCTATCCACATTCCTGCTGATAAATCCCTCTATAAACGCTCACCAAGAATGGAATATATAGTGAAATATTTCGCTAGCTTATCTCACAAATGTGGAATGAAAATATTAATTCTCTGCCTAGTTCTATGTTCTACATACAAACAATAGTTTGAGTAAATACTCTTCTGGTAACATATATGTTGTAGCATCTCCAACCTTGATGCTAAGCATCATACCATTTGCAGAATATCTAATATAATAGACATCTATACATTATGGAGCATTTGTATAACGGGAAATGGTTGCCAATGACTATCACATCAGCAAATTAGTTCTCATCATTTAAAAAAATTCGTGTTTTTAGGGTTACTTTGGAAAAAAATAATTTAAAAAAAAATAAAAAACTGTCATTGGAAGTCAATAAAAGCCAAATTCGAACAAATTCATTCGAAAATCGCTCAAACAAACACAAATTCGCCCCGAGCTCGCACGTTTTTTCCGAAATTCACTCCAAATGAAATGAAATTCGACCAGGGTCCGTTTTAGCGAATTCGCAACGAATTACTCAGGGAAATGACGAATTTGAATCGAATTCGAATATACAGCGAATCGAATGTCGAATTTGAATCGAATTCAAATATACAGCGAATCGAATGTCGAATTTGCATGTGCCTGGGCAAATATAGTAACTTAGTTTTTGAGGATAAAACTGGAAAAATCACACAATTTTTAAGGAAAAAATAATCAAAACCCAAGACAAATCCGAGACACAAATCATAATACAAAACTTCATTTTTGAGGAAAAACGGTAAAACCCTTGTACAAAACAATTTTTGAGGCAAAAAATCGCACAAAACCCACAATAATTTTTTTATGGACAAAAATTATAAAACCCTCCCAGAATTTTTAAAGGAAAAAATTATTAAAACCTATCCAGAATTTTTGAAGGAGAAAAAATTATTAAAAACCCACCAATTATTTTTTAATGGACAAAATTATAAACCCATCATAATTTTAAAGGATAAAAAATTATTAAAACCCCCTTCCCACTAATTTTTTCAAGGACAAAAATTAGAAAACCCAAGAAACCGTGATTTTTAGGACAAAATCATGCAAAACCCTCGCCCTGCAGAAAACAAGTCGTAGTTGCAGCAAACAAAACAACCCATCACAGAAACTTTCATGCGGCAAAACACCAGACTTCGCGTGGTAAAATACCCTAGAAAACAGTCAAACTTCATCACGCAATAAAACAAGAAAACACTTCGCATGGAAAACAACACATGCAACCCACAAGAAGCAGATGCAAGTACATGCAACCCACATGACCGTAGGCCTCCCGTGAGGGAGTTAGGCCCAGACCCACTCTGATACCATGTTATAAAACTTGATAGTTTGATATTAAACAACGGAGACGAAGTCTCCTTAAATAGAGAAGTTACAAACAAAGAGTTTCTAAAACTGAAACAAACAAACAAAATAGAAACTACCTAAACGACTAAAACTAAGATGACCATTATAGAAACATTATAATATTTAATAGAAAATGTGTGCGTGAGAAAAAATGTTAAAGGGCAACCAAAGGGACCAGCCAACAAACAAAGTGAATACAAGCAAATATCTTTAGAATATCCCAATATATCTTTTCTCAACGGGATTCCAGACATTTTCCTAAAAATATCACACATTTTTTACCATGACTTAGACCAAAATTTTCACCAATATTTATAGTAGTATTCTCAGCAATATATCACGATATTGAATTTATCATGATATATCACAAGTTTATATCGAATAAACTCATTTTCCTAAATGCCTCAGACCTGCAATTTTTTGTATCACTCTTCTTGGGAACTTTTAGAAATAGATTAGATGCCTTGAATATTGTAAGTAGCTGTTAAAATTTTAAGCTGCCATTATTGAATGGCAGTTATTGAAATTTCAATGATTTGTGTATAGAATTCAGAGAACAAAATAATAAACATATTTTTCTATAGTCCATTACATATATAGGATTTTCATTTCCTATAATCTAGGAAACCTCCCATAACAACTCTCCATTACATATATAGGATTTTCATTTCCTATAATCTAGGAAACCTCCCATAACAACTCTCTTTTAATAGACAAATTTGTTGATTTTATTGTAGCTGTGATTGGAATCCACAGGCCCGATATAAATAACATAAATGTGATAATATAATTATTATATTGTTATTATTATATTGATAATATAATAAATATATTGATAATATAATTATTATATTATTATTATATATAACTATATTATAATAATTCTATTATAATAACAATATAAAATTATTAATTAATGGGGCCACATGTGAAGAGTGGTAACCTTTGGTGAATAGTCACCTCTCACATATATATAATGAGATGTGTGATCTCATTCAATAGATATGACAATTGAATAAAATATGCAGATCAATATATAAGATGCTCGGGGGAGACAGTAGTGTATTGTCTATGGTTGGGAGGGCAATAATGGAGTTACTATATGTGGTTATTCAAGCACACCAAAAAAAAAAACATGGTATTAGAGCGAGAAGAGCTTTGGGAATGGGTTTGAACATATCAGTGACAAGTATGTTCATAAATTACCGTTTCAGTATGATATCAAGGAACGAAAGGTTGACTGGGTGTAGAAGCGACAAGTTCTGGTAGATATGGTGTTTGATTTTTTTCTCGGCCGCCACCTGAATGTTCGTTTTGTGGTCGAGTGCCGACTCAGAGCACAAATATTGAAACTTTTAAGCAAATGAAGGGAGGAAGCATAGTGTTGTGGCTTATCTAATATGTGACGGGAAAGAGCAAATATGGCATTCATTGAATGAAACCGCTTCTAAGGGCTCCCTGGTGGCGTTAGGCTCAAAACTCTAAAAACATTGTTCACGAAAATCGTGGCATGCGCATTGCTAAGAACTTGGTAGACGGTGGTGTGCGCAGGAATTCTTGTCCAGAGTCATGAAATATATATTAGGAGACGTTTCTTCTTGATCGACAGTACATAGTTTGGAAGTCGTGGAATGATTAGGAGAGGGGGAGACATAAGAGACAGTAACGACCAATATTGTGGACTACATTTAATAGCACTCTCAGAGACTATCTTGCACAACGACCATTACTAACAGCATAGTTAATATAATCAGCGACTCGTTTGAGAGACAAGAGTGGTAATTGGGGGAGCGTTAAAATGTGCAATCAAATATAAATTGTGATCTATGTATGAAGTCATCCTCAAGATCTGAGAGATTTATATGATAAACCTTCAAAATTACTGAAGCCAACAGCACGGGAATCATATCTTTGCAATTATTGGAAATATTAACGATGTCATTCCTGCAGGAGAGAGACCGTTGCTAAAGGACCTCGATCCATTCACGTTAGGGCATCCTAGAAGATTGACCTTGCATAAACTGAAAAAGAGGGCTAACAATTTTATCTCCGGCGAGGGAAGAGTCATGGAGGGCTTGTGTTGGGCTCACGAAACTTTACTCTTCCAGTTATAGGTCAGAATCAGTAAAGAATGAACGATTGTCCCACGGTATTTCAATGAAGCAGAAAGTGACAGCGAATATTTGACTAAGAGACTTTGTCGCACAGTCAAATACAATTCCCACCTGGAGCGTAGAGTATAGAGGAAAGGATTATAATCGTTCAAAGAATTAATATATTGATTCTAGTCAAGGATCGAAGACTAGTGAGGTTGAGTTAACAATATATATCTGAAGCAGCGCAATTTCACTTAGTCAATTCATGGCCAGCAATTGAATATAAGCTCATGGAAATGGGGTGAAGCATGTAGTGGGTTGAATACATGAAGCACTCATTGTTACTGTGTTTTGACTTGAAGAATTCGACATACTGGTTGACATATCAGAATTGATAACATCTATATATGGTGAACACATACAGCAAGGTATATTGCAGAAATAACCGGGCCATTGGGCTCACGCGGCAGATTATGATGAGTCGGCAACCACAAGAACATTGCTCTATGAATGAACATTCCCGTGAATAAAGTTTGAGTGGAATATAGAGCCATTTTTCTTACCGTAAATTCCTTATGTCGTGTGTGAGCTTCTGCGGGTGAATCTGGGCTTTCTTCATTGGCATGATACTCTATATTGCAGGTTCAATCCAAAATTGGAATGTCGGAATCCAAACGGCAACAACAAGAGATGTGAAATACCATTTGGGTACATCGTATGATAGACCTACAAGGGATGGTAGTAGAATTCATCTTTCACTAGTTGCTAATCCCAGTCATTTGTCATTGAAAAAAAAAACAAGAGCAAAACAGTATTATTCAAATGACAAGGAGAGGACGAAGAACATGGCTGTCTTGATCCATGGAGACGGAAGTTTTGCTGGATAGGGTGTAGTTTATGAGACATAACATTTTAGTACTCTCCCTAACTACACAACTAGAGGGACTATTCATATTGTAGTCAATAATCAGTCTGGTAGATCTTCACAATATTGTACGGGCGTTACAAAAGCGCTGAATGCTCCTATCTTTCATGTGAATGGCGATGATATGGAAGCTGTGGTGCATGCATGTGAACTTGTTGAATGGCGTCAGACTTTCCATTTTGATGTTGTTGATATTATTTGCTACCGTAGGTTTGGACACAATGAGATTGATGAGCCATCTTTCACACAATCTAAAATGTACCAAGGACGGACCAAGAAGCATAAGAGATTGCATTCAAGGGAGAAAGAGCTTAATGCTTGCAGTCATGGGAGTGAGTTGGTGGCTGAAAATGTTTCTTCAAAGAGGAGGAAATAACATTCAGAGGGAGTTTGACAAACCAACAGAGGCAATGTTGGACGAAGTGGTCAGGAGGTTGATGCAAGTACTTTGAGCTTCAAAGGGAGTCACATCATCATGAAGATTTGTTAATGAGTTCTTCTCCGTGAGGGAGAAGTTCGAGGTGCAATCCCTTGTTAATGAGTTCTTCTCCTTGAAGGAGAAGTTCGAAGTGCAATCCCTTGTTAATGAGTTCTTCTCCATGAGGGAGAAGTTCGAGGTGCAATCCCTTGTTAATGCATTCTTCTCTGTGAGAGAAGTTTGAGGTGAAAGTCATTGTTCCACCCTCTGGGAGTAGCTATGGTGGATCCACCCTCTGGGAGTAGCCATGGTGGATGTCATGTGAGATAATCCATGACTTAGCACTTGTGTTTATTCACCCTCTGGGAGTAGCTATGGTGAACGTCATGATGAGATGACGACATCACGTTGAGTGATTTCGTGATGGGCACTTGTGCTCATTTATATTTCCATTCATGGGAGTAGCCATGATTGACCCACCCTCTAAGAGTAGCCATGGTGGAAGTCATGTGAGTGATTCCATGAGTAAACATTTGTGTTGAGTCACCCTCTGCTAGTAGCTATGGTGACTGTCATCGTGAGACGACGACATCACATGGGTGATTTTGCGATGAACACTTGTGTTTGTTTGCATTTTCATTCATGGGAGCAGCCATGATGGAGCCACCCTCTGGGAGTAGCCATGGTGGACATTAACTCAGATATCTGAGTACATCCTCCCTAGCTAAGAGGGAGTGTTGAAGATAGCGTCGAGAGGACGACTATGAGACATTTGGTCATCTCAAGTGAGGCATCGCATCACTTGAGATAATGATTGATTATGTATTATCATTAATAAACATTGTTGATGTTAGCGTCGGGAGGACAAACCAGAAGTTATCGAGAAGGATTCCTCCCTAGCTAAGAGGGAGTGTTGAAGATAGCGTCGAGAGGATGACTATGAGACATTTGGTCATCTCAAGTGAGGCATCGCATCACTTGAGACAATGATTGATTATGTATTATCATTAATAAACATTGTTGATGTTAGCATCGGGAGGACAAACCAGAAGTTATCGAGAAGGATTCCTCCCTAGCTAAGAGGGAGTGTTGATTTTATTGTAGTTGTGGTCAAAATCCATAGGCCGATATAAATAACATAAATGTTGTGATAATATAATTATTATATTGGTATTATTATATTGATAATATAATTAATATATTATTATTGTATATAGCTATATTATAATTGATATATTATAACTATATTATAATAATAATATAATTATTAATTAATGGGGCCACATCTAAAGAGTGATAACCCTTGGTGAAAAGTCAACTCTCACATATATAATGAAATGTGTGATCTCATTCAACAGATTTATGACAATTGAATAAAATATGCAGATCAATATATAAGATGCTCGGGGGAGACAATAGCGCATTGTCTATGGTTGGGAGGGCAATAATGGAGTTACTCCCCGCGATTATTCAAGCACACCAGAAAAAACAAGAAAATTGTTCTAACAAAATATTAACCTACATATTATTCTAGCAAACCAAGTGACAAATAATAAGATGTTTTTCAACAACTTAATATTATGACACTTATTTATAATAATAAAATAAATACTCACATAAACACTAATTTTTAACACAAATACCAACACCCCTCACCCCCCCTCCTTCCCCTCATTAATGAAGAACTTGATAGGTTTGGTCATTACATCATTCGAAACAAACAAATGGTCATTTCTTATATGAACTTGGACATACAAATAGTTCACTTCTATGAATCTATGTTCCATGGCATTCGGGGACGGGGACGGGGACGGAGGGACGGCAGGGGACGCGTTTCCGGGACATTTCCTAAAGAGCCAAAGATAGGGGATGGCAGGGGACGGCAGGGGACAAATTTTTAAAATGTATATGTGTGTGTGTGTGTGTGTGAATTTTTCAAAATATATTAAGATATTATAGATAGAGAGGTAAAAAGAGAGTAATATCGGTAATTGATAACAAGACAATATGCAAATAAATCACCGATTCACAAGTTTCAATAGTAGCATAACACCATAAATGATAATAGAAGCAGTATAAATCGGTATAGAACCATTATAACAATAGTCTCAAACATCAAAACCATGGTCTATCAATATAAATATCCAAATCAAAATGTCTCAAACATATATCTGGAATTCTCAAACATCAAAATATAACAAGCTACAAGCATAGCCCCTATGAAACTAAGCCTCATTCTAGCTATCAATACCCAAAGGCTCAGAATCATCTGAGTCGCTATCTCCCTCTGGCAAAAGTGGATCATCCAATGGTAGCCTGACCAGTCCTAGTTGCACCTCCTCATCAATCTGCCTAACATCTCCAGGATCAACATCCCATCGTGTTGTTGGTGTCTGTCGATACTCTGTAGTTTGTCGGTCCTGAAGTCTTGAATTTGTAATTATAATATATTTTTATTTAATATAAATTTTTTGACATATTTTTATCTAAAAATTAATACATAAAACAGTAAAACTTAATATGTTTATTATGATGAATATTAAAAAATTTAAATTAAATATTAGATTCATAATTTTAATATATAATATTTTAAACATATTTAATCTTGAATTTTATTGCCGAATCTTTTCCCATGCTGAATTTCATTTGAATTTTATCGTTTGCAAACACAAATTCGAACCTTGTGGGCCCCCAACATTGCCACTGGTAAAAAGAATTTTTATTTTTTTTAAAAAAATTGTTTTTAATGCCAAAAGCCATCCAAATGCATAGTGGACGCTTTTTCATTTTGGGGATGGATCGGGGACGTTTCGGGCATCCCCTAGGCATTTCGGGGAGGGCAAGCCGTCCCCAAATGTCAGGGGATGTTTCCTGTCGTTTCTTGTTGTTTTGGGAAATTGAGGATAGCTAGGGGACGTCCCCTTTTCGTCCCACTATCCCCGAAACGCTTCCGGGACGAAAACGAGTACTCTGGGGATAGGAAACGTGTCCCTATGTAACAAAGTTATGAATCCAACTTGACACCCATACAGTTCACTTCTACAAATCCATCCTGAAACCCATAGATAGTTTTCCCCTATAGATATATCCTAAAATCTACAAAAAATTTACCAAGCAACTTCTTCTTATGGATCTATCCCAAAATCCACAAGTTGCATCATATGTCAAAGAGCTTTATAATAGATCCATACTGAAATCTATCAAGCCTGTCAAGGCTCCCTTGACCTTCACGTCAAATCAAGACAACTCGTTATCCGTCAAACTACACATGTGCTATCTCAAGATCAAGCTAGAATACAAGTACACCTGCCACCCTCATACCTTCCTAGTGGTTTATTCCATAACTTGATGTTTGGACTGAGATTTGGTACAACACCTCTTTTGTCCTATATTGACCATCAAGACTAGTGGATGACTTAACAATAGACTTTGACTAACACATTTTGGAAACAACTTTTACAAATTAAAAATAACACACTCAACAATAACATTTTAAAATGCCAATTTCTCATCAAATGTTTGAGGAACGTCATCACCACCTTCATAAGTGTCGCACCCTTCCATGTTTTTAGATGCGATAAATGCTTCCATCTTGAGCTTCTCGTTCAGCAAATCCTTAGCCCTTTTAAACAATTGATTACCATATGACCATTTTTGTTACAATAGTAACATGTAAGATGATCTTTGGATGAGCATTCTACCTTTACTATTGATGTATTGACTTTGGTTCATGGCTTTCTTGTAGTGCCTCCCACGATTGCATTCTACTCTTGTTCATTTTGATTTGAGTTAGACTCTACTTATGGGATTTTATCTGTTCGCATATTATTATTTTGTATTGGCATTCATGTGATGCGCCCAATCGCAGTATACTTCCTTTTATTCATATTGATATTACTATTGATGTAGATGTAGTATATACTTGTGATTCAGTGATGATCATATATGCATGACTCTGCAATGATGTGACATGATGTTATATGATGATATTAGGCTTATATTTTATATGAAATATTTCAGATTATATGGATCCTGATGGGATTTGAAGTTGTTTTCATAATGTATGTTCCAATGTTTATTGAGATATTCTTGTTTACCATGTTTTGTTAATATCTAGGTTGGGGATTGGATACATGCTTTCATAGCCGTAAAATATTATTTAAATCTATAGATTTAATGAAATTGTTATTAAGATGTTTTATTGATGATTAAATATGAAAGAGATGATTTTGTAACATTCGAATACATAAGAATGATTACATCATTAAAATACCACTTCATTAGTTTCACTTTCTAGATTATTATACATGTGCTTTGTGTAAGACAGACAATAGGTAAAATATTGGATGATACTATTAACAAAGAACGAAACGTTCTTACAGAGATTACAAGAGAGATGTTTCTAAAAAGAAACATACTAATAATAGAAAGAATCTATTATACAAAATATTTACAATATCTAGAAGTGACCATTGAATATAGAAATAAACTTAGGAAATATTATTTTAATACCCTCCCTTAATACTACCCTTTGAATTTGACAAACTTTGTTGGAAGTAGGGACTTGGTGAGAAACCCCCTGAATTGACAAACTTCTCTAGAAGTGGGGACTTGGTTCTCCTGTTGAGAATGAATCCTCTTTTATTGATTTCGAATTAAGCCAAAATTGTGTTTTTGAAAAAGGGCTTTATATTTTTGAATGGGAGTTCATTATTCTCACTTTTTCTTGGTGTGAAAAATTGCTCTCAAAACCCCTTTGAGGAAAATCGATTTGTGCTTGCTGGGAGTGATTGGGTTGCTCAAATTTTGTCGGCATTGGCTTGTTTGGATTGTGACGGGATTGCTACGGTTTGTCGATAATCTCACTTGCTTATGTTCTGATTTGGGGATTTTCCTCCATATTGTGGGCTTTCGTCAATTTGAGGTAGAAATTATAAATTTTTCAAAAAATAATATAAACCTGCTCTGATACCATGGAGTTTGGTCTAAAGTTGTCAGTCAAATCTGGTTCTCTTGTTGAGAATGAATCCACTTTCAGACAACTAGTGGGCAGTCTGATCTATCTCACCGCCACTAGACCTGATATCAGTCTTACAGTAAGTTACATATCTCGCTTCATGACAGCTCCTACTTCGGATCATTGGGCTGCAGCGAAGCGCATCCTGCGCTATGTGAAGTGCACTCCTAATTTCGGTATCCTCTATGGACGAACCAAAGCTCCCTGACTCATCGATTACACAGACTCGGATTGGGGAGGCTTTGTTGATGAAAAAAAATCTACTTCCAAGTTTGTCTTCAGTTTGGGCACAAGTGCTATCACTTGGACCAGTAAGAAGCAACAGGTTGTATCTCTTTCCTTAACAGAAGTTGAATATTGGGGAACAGTCAAAGCAAGATGTGAGGTAGTTTGGCTTCCTAGGATGCTTTCCGACATCCATATGTCTCATGCACGCCCTTCACCCCACTTTTGGGACAATCAAGGGGTGCTCAAACTTGCCAAAAATCCAATCTTTCATGAGCGCACTAAGCATATTGACATTCATTGTCATTTTATCTGTCAGCTGGTTGAAGATGGATTTGTGGATTTGCAGTTTGTTCCTACAGCAGACCAAACTATTGATATTCTCACCAAGTCCCTACTTCCAGAGAAGTTTGTCAAATGCAGGGGGCAGCTTGGTGTCGTTGATAAGTTGACCATTAAGGGAGGGTATTAATATAATATATCCTAAGTTTATTTTAAAACTTCAGCTATATTATTATGTGAATATCTACACTTGATGTGTGTATGTTGTGGTGATGGCAGGTACCAGACATCGACTCCAACTAGCTTCACAGGTCCAAGCATGTCTTTATCCCTAACAATGGTTACAGGAGACAGTCACATTGGTCGCCCATCATACTTAGCCAATATTGTTCGTGGTTGGGACAGTGTATCCTATTGTATTATTATACCTCTGATTACTGTGTAGGTTAAAGTCTGAATTTCATTGCATAAATGCAATGGACCAATAAATGTCAATGCATTGTCGAGTTATCCGCGGTTGGTTGCGGTTCAGTTAATTTAATAAAATGCTGATTTAAATATTTATATGTTGATTTAGTTATTGCCGGCAAATATGCCATATATGTATTCCACTTAATTACAATTAAATAAATTAATATTGGGGGGTTTTGGGAGTTTTAATTGGCTTTTGATTTATTGTAATTTTATTGATTTCAATTTAAGCCAAAGTTGCTTTTTTGAAAAAGGGCTTTATATTTTTGAATGGGAGTTCATTATTCTCACTTTGCTTGGTGAATTGAAAATTTGCTCTCAAAACCCCTTTGAGGAAAATCGATTTGTGCTTGTTGGGAGTGATTGGGTTGCTCAAATTTTGTGGGCATTGGCTTGTTTGGATCATGACGGGATTGCTACGGTTTGTTTATAATCTCACTTGCTTCCATTCTGATTTGGGGATTTTCCTCCGTATTGTGGGCTTTCATCAATTTGAGGTAGAAATCCTCATATCTTTCTTAATTCTTTATTTTTTTGCTACATGTTTGTGGCAAATCTTATGTGGGATGAAATTCTTGCTATTCCGCAAGTGTATGATTTAATTTGGAGCCTGTTTGGGTTTGTATGATTTTGTATTTCGAAATGTGAAGGTTGCTTACTGTTTTGTTGTTTGTTTTGTCGTGTGAAGTCAGAATGTAAATTTTGTTGAATTTATGTGGTGTTGTTCGCCGGGAAACCAATAAGTTTTCCCGGATTCGCGATATCTTGATTTTGATTTGTCAGTGTTTTT
Source organism: Thuja plicata (assembly GCA_018584345.1). Lineage (NCBI taxonomy): Eukaryota > Viridiplantae > Streptophyta > Pinopsida > Cupressales > Cupressaceae > Thuja > Thuja plicata. The sequence goes on from MU223271.1 coordinate 1,009,595, forward strand.
GGAGGTCCATCAATGGCAATGGCCTTCTGGACTACATTTTCGCCAAGTTTGGTATTTTTAGAAAGTTGGAATTTAATGTTGGCAATGTGATATTGTTTTGTGGAATAATGGCTTCGATTGTGAATTTTGTGATAGGGTACTTGCGTCCTGTGCTCTTGGCGACAAGGCCAATTGAGCACGTTATAAACATGATTACCCTTGTGCATGTGGAATGGTTTATTGGATAAGGAGACTATATGAGATTGATATTTTTATGAGGCAATTGAGTATGTCTTGCATTCTATGATCATTGGGATCCGCTTCCTTAGTGAAGACCAAGTAGATTAACCATGTAGTATGGTCGGGAAATTTGACCTTGAGTCCTTTGAGCATTTGTGATGTTGCCTTGGTTATGGCATTTTGTCTCCTCGGTTTGTGGTAGTTGAGCCTTAGGACTAGGTGTTTTAAGTGGGTATGGGGAGTAGCTCCTTATGTGTAACCAGCCCACTATTGGCACATAGCAATCATGTCAAGTAGTTCGTAATAAATGAAAACATAATGAACTAATGTATTTAAAACATTAACAAGATAATTTAATCATCAGATGTCATGAGTGACCTGTGTGGGTAGTGGATACCATTGAATCCCCGGATGTCATGAGTGACCCGTGTGGATAAGTAGTACTAGTGAATCCTCGAGCATGATAGGAATGTCTCGTGCGAGTAGCTTGCATGATTGAATCTCCGAATATCAAAAGTGACCCATGTGAGTATTACACTCCCTATACTCAGTACTCTAGTACCTAGGTCCAGTTGTATCTGAGTAGCACCTCATTTATAGTTGTTTGTGCTTTGTTAAGTATTGCATTATAGTCATGCGCCTTCATATTGGGTGTTCTCCAAGATTGCTCTTATGTGAGCCTTGATTTATCTGTATTTTGTATGCATTGATTGGCATGAGTGTATACCTACACCCCCTGGTATATTTGCTTCCTTGTTTGGGACATGTGACTACCTCCACAAGCACAGTGGGGTGGGCCTAAGGGTGTCACATGGTTGGGTGGCATGACCAGCCACAATTGGGGACCGGCATACAGGTAGTGGACCAGATCAAGAGACTTCAACACATGTCCCTTGCACTTCTCTTTCCTTACTCTCTATTTCATACTTTGTACTCATGCCTTGTCTCATTTGAGATAATATAATTGTAATTATGATTTATTGATGGATTTGAGAGAAGATGACCTTAATGTACTGTATTTGGTAATCCCCGATGTGGAGCTAGATGTGTTTTAACTGTAAGTTGGAGTCGGCATAGTTTTGTGCTTAAATTTCTTAGTGTTTGGTCAGAGTTAGCATATCGACGTCTGCGGCTGCATTCCTATGTCTGTGTTGATCAACGTCTCCGTGCCACTGGTCCGAGACTATTTGGTCTCAGACAGGTTATACTGGCGACCGGCGCCTGCATTTGCAGACCAGTGTGGATTTTTCGACATATCCGCCCCTCTAGACTGAGACAGGCCACAGTGTTTGGGCAATTACTACAGATCGGCGTCTACGCCTGCAAAACGTCATTCTGGGTTGATTGATGTCTCTAGCTGCCGATCAGCGCCTCCACCTAGTTTTGTTTATGAGCTTGATTTCTTCAGTAGTTTGGTTTGTAATTGCTTCATGATGCTTTCTTGTTGGGGATTTTATCTCAGTTAATGTACTAATGAGCTTGTATGCTTAAATATAGTAGAAAGATTTCAATTGGTGCTTATAAATGAATCTCATGGATAGATGGATTTGGAGGATTGACCTAGTCTCCTCTATGTGTAGTCGTGTGTCGTGGACTAGCTTGGTTTAATAGGAAGCTCGTCACACCTAGTCCAAGCTTGTGTGGCAATTTGAGGAACGTGTATATTTTGTTTTGGTTGCGTAGTCGGGTGTCTTGAAACCCTTGGAAGTGTGTCAAGACTTCCACTTGTGCATGATCATGGGACGATCGTCATGATATGCTTATGTTTGTCGCAATGTAACCTTATAATATGCACATGTTTATTTTATTGTTTCATACAAAAATATTTCCGTACATGTTTTACCCTTAGTTCCAAGGGTTCCTTGGCGGGGCATTACATCTAGTATTAGAGCCCATGTTCATACACTAGGATCTCTTGTGTATATGCACCCATTGTATTCTTGTTATGGTTTATCTTGATGTTTAATGTTGTTTCCTCTTTGCTTTAGTATGATTCCTACATTCATTTATGATCCTAATTCATATCGTATTATGTTATGAAGGATGTCTCCTAGGAACAAGAATCGGGGGTGTAATGGGGGTCCTCATATGAACACACGATGAAATCCAAGATAGGATGAGCAGGAAGAGGATCATTAGGAAGAGGAACAACAAGATAATCATTAGAACAATCAGCGAGATGATCCGAGAGGTGGTTGGAATGATGGCAATAGGGATCCCCATATTACCCATCTGCTCCAAGAGCTTATTACACAGTTGGGACCTCGTCAGGAGGCATCTCAACATGGGGACTCACAGCCATCGGATCACAGTCATTGGGAGGAGAGGAGAGAGCGCAAGCGTTCTTGTACTTGAGGTGGTTCTAAAGTGGATCGAAGGAGAGGTAGAGAGTCCCCTCCCAAGAGAGAGCGAGCAGGGTTGGGGGAGGATGTTATTCTAGCAGGACATATGAGAGACCTACGGTCACATCCACCCACTTTCTAGGGGTCTTATGGTGGTAACGAGGCCAAGACTTGGCTTATAGATCTTGATCGTTACTTTTATATGTATTTGTATGACAGCAAACTAGAGCTTGGTGTGCCATCATGCACCTTAGAGGTTTTGCGTCTACTTGGTGTTGCATAGAGGAGCAGAAGCTCCACTTGGACATCGCTTTTGTATCCTAGGAGATCTTTTTAGAGCAGTTTCGTGCATGTTTCCTCTCTGAGCACTAATGTCAAAGATGTGTAGATGAGTTTCACCAGCTGCGTTAGTTGTCCATGACGGTGGACCAGTAGAAGCACGGGTTCTTTGAGCTAAAACAGTATGCTAGTATCGTAGACGATGAGCCTATGTTAGTGCAACACTTTGTTCGGGCCCTTAATGCTCGTATCACTAATGAGGTTCAAGTTTTTCAGACCAAAACCTAGAGATCGTTGCAGAGAAGGCGAGATTGGTTGAGAGAACATAGTCAACGGCCTTGGAGGGCAGTCTGTGGTACAAGATAGCAGTGCACTACCTTCTAGATCAAGTGCACAGAGTACGTAGGTATGGACCTCAAGACCTTCTAGGGCACATTCTACTACACCTTCCAGGGCAAGTCACAAGCAACAGTGAAGACAGAGGTTCTCCCATGGTTTTTCTCATAAATAGGACTCTAATAGTCGTCAGTCAGGTCATCATAATGCTTCACATTCTAGGGACAGGACCCATGGACAGGCATCAAGGAGTACCCCTCAGAGTGGTCCGCAAAGCTCCAGTAGGGGCAGTTTTTTTGGATCCAATGCACCTTGTGTAGGTTGGGGTTATAGCAGAGGGGGTTGTTTTACTTGTGGCCAGCAGGGTCACATAGTTGTGCATTGTCCTCAAAGGACAGTTTCAGGGCAGAGTCAGAGGCTAGCTGCTTCAGACCCTACAGTTGGGGATGCAGGTAGAACCTACAAGTATTTGTGGTGGTTGATAACCGTCAAGCTGAGCACCAAGGCACCATTGTTGAGACTACAGGTGTGTTATGTGGTATATCTACTTCCATTTTATTTGATTATGGTGCTTCATATTCGTTTATTTTCCCCCTTTCCTGTGGAGCGATGTGGGCTAGTGGCAGCAAGGCAGGTCGAGAGTTGGCAGGTAGAGTTAGCCACAGGTGCTAAGATGGTCGTTGACTCCCTAGTTCGTGGTTGTGTGTTGGATTTGGGCACCTTAAGCACCACTGTTGATCTTCATATCCTACCCTTGGTACCCTGTGGAGTTGTTTTGGGTATGGATTGGTTACCTTCCCAACAAGCTTGTATAGATTGTCGACATAAGTTGGTACAGTGTCAGGATGACACGGGTGGACGTGTTGAGCTAGTAGGGGTCCAAAGACCTATTTCAGTTTGCATGATCTCAGCCACCCAACTGAAGCAAAGTATGCGACAGGGTTGTTAGTTGTTTGCAGTCTCTATTAGTGACCTCAGTCTGTATTGGCATTCATGTGATGCACCTAGTTACAGTTATGCTTCATTTTGTTCATATTATATCACTGCTAATGTAGATAGTAGTTTATACTTGTGATTCAGTGATGATCATATATGCATGATGACTCTACGATGATGTGACATAATATTATATGATGATAGTTGGTTTATATTTTATGAGATATTTTGGATTATATGGATACTGATGGAAATTGATGTTGTTTCACTGATGTATGTGTTAGTGGTTATTGAGATATTGTTGTTTACCATATTTTGTTAATATCTAGGTTGGGGATTGGATATATCCTTTTATTGTCGTAAAAAGCTCTTTAAATGCATAGATTAAAATGAAATTATTATTATGATGTTTTATTGAGGATTAAATATAAAAGGGATGATTTCCTAACATTCAAATACATAAGAATGATTATGACGTTAAAATACCCCTTCATTAGTACCAGTTTCTGGATTATTATACATGTGCTTTGGCTATATTATTATGTGAGCAGCTACAATTGATGTGCATATGTTGTGGTGATGACATGTACCAAACATCGCCTCCACCTAGCTTCACAGGTGTGAGTGTATCTTTATCCCCGACAGTAGTTACAAGAGATAGTCACATTGGCCACCCATCATACTTAGCCAATATTGTTCCTAGTCGAGATGGGGTATCATGTTACATTCATATACCTCCAATTACCGTGTAGGTAAAGTCCAGATCTCATTGCATAGATGTGGTGGACCAGTAAATGTCGGTGCATTGTTGAGTTATCTGCAGTTGGTCATGATTCAATTAATTTAATTCAATGCTGATTTATATACTTATATGTCAATTTTATTATTGCCGACAAATATGCCGTATATGTATTCCATTTGTTTGGAATTAAATAAATTAATGTTGGAGAGTTTTTGGGAGTTTTAATTGGCTTTTGATTTATTATAATTTTATTGATTTCAATTTAAGCCAAAATTGCCTTTTTGAGAAAGGGCTTTATATTTTTGAAGAGAGTTTATTATTCTCACTTTTGCTTGGTGAATTGAAAAATTGCTCTCAAAACCCCTTTGAGGAAAATCGATTTGTGCTTGTTGGGAGTGATTGGGTTGCTCAAATTTTGTGGGCATTGGCTTGTTTGGATCGTGATGGAATTGCTACAGTTTGTAGGTAATCTCGCTTGCTTCCGTGGTGATTTGGGGATTTTCTTCCGTATTGTGGTTGTTGATTTTATTATAGTTGTGGTCGGAATCCACACGTCGACATAGACATCACAAAAGTTGTGATTATATTATTATTGAGCTAATATAATTATATTATTATGTGATAATATAATTATATTATAACGATATTATAATTTGATATATTAATATTATATTATATTAATATAATTATTTATATATAATTATATTAATATATATTATTAAGAGAGGTTTCCCTTGGTGAAAGGGCACCTCTTGCATATATATTATGAGATGTGTGATCTCATTAGAAACAATAATTTTGAATAAATATATGCGCAGATTAATATATTTCAGGATGCTCGGGGGAGACTGCAGACGTTTGTCTTTGGTTGGGAGGGCAATGATTATGCCCATGGTTAAACGAGCGTAAAACCAACATGGTATCAAAGCAGGTTAGCGATCTCTAGAGGTGAAAGCAATAGAACCTGTTTAGCAGACGAATGAACCATGGCAAAGATCAGATCAACAATGTTTAGGAAAGACAAATGAGGTCATTTGTTTGAAATTGGAGCAGGGTATCGAGGAAGCGGTAATTCACATTCTAATTTTTCCCAAACTAGGTGAATCGCGGTATCCAAAGGGGCAATTATTCCTTTGTTTTATGGTGTGGATCCCGCAGATGTCAAATATGCAGACAATCGTCCAATTTATAGCAAGGCTTTCAATGCTCACAAAAGCAAGGGCAGAGTGGAAGAGAAAACTATCAATGAGTGGAGCGATGCTCTGTTTCAGTTCGGATCTTGTTGGAGATGGACTACATAGGCATCGAACCCGAATGCAATCAAATTTATTCAGAGTGTGGTGTCGGATGTGTTTTTTTAAACATTGAAAATTTCTCAACCGAGCATGCCAAGATTTGTCGTGAGGCTAAAAGAGCGTATGGTCAACGTCATTAAGTTGTTGAAGATAGATGACAATGAGAAGATAATTACAGTTGGAATATGGAGTGCGCATGGCGTCGGAAATTTCACACTAGCTAGGGCAGTTTACATCAGCATTTGCAAGAGTTTCAAGCACTTGGCCAACTGTTTGCGCAAATTGTAGAAACAACTACTGAGAGATCTGTTGAAAATTAATCCCGTGGAATGTAAGGTTCTCCAGTGTGTAAATACTTTTGTTTGTCGTTGATGTAAGGTTCGCGGCATAATATTATTAATATGTTATGTACAAAGAGTGGAAAATAATAAAACTCAAGCGCAAATATTAATTGGACAGAAGCTTTGTTAATTGTATGAAGCTAGCGATTATTTCATTCAGGGGGATTATATTTCAGAAGATTATCATGGCCTATCTATCACCTCTAGTGGCGTATGGTTTCCTGAGTTTGTGGTTTAATTCCACAGCCCATAAGAGAGTAACTGTAATCGATTCAAGCAATCGATCCAAGCAGTGCTCTGTCACTATTTGAGTGGGTTATTTTAATACAAATATCATCTGGTGGCAGAGTATGGACTTGTTGAAGTGGCTTTGCAGTTCAACTGTAAAGGGAGACAGAGACAAGTTTTGTTGCCTTGGGAATTAATCAAGTCTCACTCATAAGTTACAACTATTCAATTGAAGAACCTTGTGAGCAGCAACAATCAGAGATTGGGCATACTCCAAATAATTGGTGATTGGGTGTATCGAGAATTCTTAAAAGAGTATTGGGATTGCCTGGAGCGGCACCTATATTCCTAAACCAAACTACTACAACTCCTGCATTGGTTTCTCTGCAGTTCAACAGTAGAAAGAATCCCTCAATGAGATGTCATCCCAAAGAATGAAGTGAAAAGATTGCAGAATGTGCACAAAAAATTATTTTTGCACAAAAGATCTCAAAGTCCTCGAGATAGAATGACCAAAGCGGATGAGGTGTATCGGCAGTATTAAAGGCCGCACTAAGAATATGGTGGTCGATTTTTTCAGTGATCAAAGGCAGCTTCAGGAGCCACTGTAAGAGGATCATATGAAGGCATTGGTTGTGAATATTTATGCTCATGTTGTTGCTATCCAAATCTAAGCCATATGGATTATGGTTGCAATTTGCTCCACAACATAGAATTGGTGCTTTAAGATAATGATTGAGTCATTCTGTTCTTCATCATGGATTTGGAGATTGGAGTTCAACATTGGTGTTTAAGGAGTTTCCTAGTAACTGCACTGAATTTGTTTGTCCCTGTTGCTTGGTTTGAACTTGTCCCTGTTCACCAGTTTGCATTTGTTGTTGAGGTTGAGTGAGGGACTGCTGAAAGTTAGGGACTGAGTTGAGACATCTCTCGAAGAGGAGGGATTAACATCCAGAGGGAGTTTTGACAAACCATTAAAGGAAACCTTGGACGAGGAGGTCAGGAGGTTGGTGCAGGATCTTGAGCTTCAGAGGGAGCTACATTATCATCAAGCCCTTGTTAATGAATTCTTCTCTATGAGAGAGAAGCTTGAGGTGCAATCCCTTGTAGCATTCTTCTCTACGAGAGAAGTTTGAGGTTTCAGCCCTCGTTCCACCCTATGGGAGTAGCCACGGTGGATCCACCCTCTGATATGGTTCGTGGTGGATGTCATTTGTGTGACGCCATGACAACACCACGTGAGAGAGTCTGTGGTGATTTTCTTGTACTTGTGTGTTTACCCTCTGGATGAGCCATGGTGAATATCATTTTGAGGTGACAACCTCACAATGATGAACACTTGTGCATCTTACCATCATTGTGAGGTGACGATCTCACAATAATGGTTGATATCTTGTGAATTAATATCTATGGATAAGCCATAAAGGTGGATATCACGTGAAATGTAAGATTCTCCATTGGATATCACGTGTAGCCATTGTGATCAATCATTACAATAAGGAAATGTAATTTGTAAATAAGTTTTCCTCCCTAGTTAAGAGGGAGTGTTGAAGGTAGCATCAGAAGGGCGAACCTGAAGGCATTTGATCGTCTCAGGTGATGCATTGTTGATTATCTATTATCGAGAAGGATTCCTCCCTAGCTAAGAGGGAGTGTTGATTTTATTATAGCTGTGGTTGGAATCCACAGGTCGACATAGACATCACAAAAGTTATGATTATATTATTATTGAGATAATATAATTATATTATTATGTGATAATATAATTATATTATAACTATATTATAATTTGATATATTAATATAATTATTTAATATATAATTATATTAATATATATTATTAAGAGAGGTGTCCCTCGTGAAAGGGAACCTCTTGCATATATATTATGAGATGTGTGATCTCATTAGAAACAATAATTTTGAATAAATATATGTGCAGATTAATATATTTCAGGATGCTCGGGGGAGACGGCAGATGTTCGTCTTTGGTTGGGAGGGCAATGATTATGCCCATAGTTAAACGAGCCTAAAACCAACAGTGGTTTTTCATCAATTTGAGGTAGAAATCCTCGTATCTTTCTTAATTATTTATTTTATTGTGTCATGTTTGTTGCAGATCTTATGTGGGATGAAATTCTTGCTATTCCCCACTTAAATGATTTAATTTGGAGCTCGTTTGAGTTTGTATGATTTTGTATTTCAAAGTGTGAAGTTTGCTTACTGCTATGTTATCCGTTTCGTTGTGTGAAGTCGGAATGTGAAATTTTATTGAATCTATCATTATGTAGTGTTGTTCACCGAAAGACCAATGAGTTTTCCCGGATTCACGATATCTTGATTTTGATTTTTGAGTGTTTTCGGAGTTCCATCAATGGCGATGACCTTCCGAACTATATTTTTGCCAAGTTTGGCATTTTTAGAAAGTTGGAAAAATGTTGGAATTTAATGTTGACAATGTGATATTGTTTTGTGGGATAATGGTTTTTTATTGTCATTTTTGTGATAGGGTCCTTGGGATTCATGCTCTTTGCAAAAGGCCAATTGAACGTGTTATAAACATGATTACCCTTGTGCATGTGGAATGATTTATTGGATAAGAAGACTATATGAGATTGATATTTTAAGAGGCAATTGAGTATGTCTTGCATTGCGTGATCATTGGGATCCTTAATAAGTCCTTAATAAGTTAAAACATAATGAACTAATGGGTTTAATACATTGGCAAGATAATTGAGTCCTCGGATGTCGTGAGTGACCTGTGCAGGTAGTGGATACCACTGAATCCCTGGATGTCATGAGTGACCCATGCGGGTAAGTGGTACTAGTGAATCCCCGAGCATGCCAAGAATGTCTTGTGTGAGTAGCTTGCATTATTCAATTCTTGGATGTCAGAAGTGGCCAGTGTGGGTATTGAAACTCCCTATGCTTGGTAATCTAGCAGCTAGATCCAGTTGTATCTGAGTAGCACCTTGGTTTACAATTGTTTGTGCTCTGTTCAATATTGCATTATAGTCATATGTCTTCAAGTTGAGTGTTCTCCATGATTGCTCTTATGTGAGCCTTGATTTATTTGTATTTTGTATGCATTGATTGGCGTGAATGTATACCTACACCCCCTTTTATGTTTGCTTCCTTGTTTGGGTCGTGTGACTACCTCCACGAGCACAGTAGGTTGGGCCAAAGGGTGTCACATGGTCGGGTGGCAGGACCAACCACTGTTGGGGACTGGCATACAGGTGGTGGACTGGATCAAGAGACTTCAACACATCTCACTTACACTTCTCTTTCCTTACTCTCTCTCATGCTTTGTACTCATGCCTTGTATCATTTCAGATAATGTGATTGTAATTATGATTTATTGATGGATTCGAGTGAAGATGACTTCGATGTATTATATTCGGTACTCCTCAATGTGGAGCTAGATGCATTTGTAATGTCCTCATTTTTTGGATCTCTTATAGTGCAGCCAGTGTTGGTTTTTTGGGTTGGTGTCCGCAGAATCAAAGAGGTATTTAAATGTCACCAGTTTGTTCAAACAAGTATAATGAGTATAACGCCCTTTTATGGAGCCTTTTTGGACGCTTTCTCCTATACTTACTATTTTTAGTAAGTCAATGATGAGCACCGACAGAGTTAGTTGACATTTTTAGTAATGTCGGTGGAGTTGGTATTGATGTTCATCCTGAGGTTTGATATAGTCCGGAGTTTTTAAAATTAAATAATGATAAGTTGTTGTTTATAAAGTTGAAATTAAATATTTAACTTTATCGTTATTTTAAATTATTTTATTAGGGACTATGGGAAAGGTCAAATATTTAAAATAAAGTGTTAAGTTTAAAGTGGTTTTTTATTTAAAAGTGATATGGGTGAAATATTAAATAAAAGCATTCACGAAAAAATAGTGAAAAAGTATTCCCGAAAAATAGGGAAAAGCATTCCCGAAAAAATAGCGAAAAGGCAAAAAGGTGCTTTTTCAAAAAAATCAGCTAAAAGCTATAAAAGGAGTAGGGGCTCTAATTTTGGGGGTTGTTGATGAATTGAATAATGTTTATGTTTATGATTCTAAAGGAGTAGTTGTTTCTTCTTCTTGGTTTGTGAGGACGGAAACCCTTGCAGACAACATTCTCCACGTTGTTGAAAGACACAATCTAGAGGATAACTTGGGGATTTCACATGGAGATCACAACTGAGCTTCAAAGGTGTTGATATCTTCAGTTCTCTAAGAAGCAGAGTGTTAGAGACCAATTGTGAGGGCTGATTAAGGAGATTTTACAGATTTCATTGCATATTTGTGGGTCTAATCATTTCTAACCGGTCTCTCGAAGGCTGGTCGTTCATCTTCAAGGAGATTGCAAAGGTTTATAACTAGTTTGTGGCGTCACAGCTCATTCATATTTCCAACCATCCATTTTGGAGTTCTTGGTGTAGGCGGGTAGGCTTTTGAAACCCTCATTTGCTGGTATTGTTGTTGCATGTATGTTAATTTCATTTTTCAGCAACTAGGTATGTTAGATATAAGATTATAATTGGTTTTCACCATTTGGGTATTTCAAGTTTGATCCCTACATTGTATTTACAAGTTTATTGCATATTATAAATATTCTCAAAGCGGCGATGGTGACAAACCCCCACTCAAATAGATAGTTGCATGCTCATTCTCTATTTCATGTTATTGTACTGAATGAGTTGGAGAAGACATCTCCACTCATCAAGTTGTTTATCTTTAAGAGCATTGCATTTGTGGGTTTCATATTACTGCACTGATTGAGTTGCAACGGGTATCCCCCACTCACCAGTTTGTTATCTTTTAAAGTATTTGCATATGTGAGTTTAATTAGCATGCATGCAATCCAAAGCTAACAATCAGCAATCGATATATCTTGTTTCATTTATTTAAAAGGCAAAAAATCAGTGGTGGTCATTACAATGATATCAAAGTTGGTTTCCTGCCAGCCTGTTGGGTTTATCAGTTGCGTTTGAGTTAACCACTCTTGAATGTCAGTTTGGAGGCATGTTGCTTCCTATCAATGCATGTTATATTTTGAGACTATCCAGATGTTTGTATGCCATTTTGGAGCCTTGCATGATATGGACATTTGTTGCATGTCGAGTTTGAGCATTTCCTATGAGAGACAATGACAAGGAAAAAATATATCAAAGTTATGCATCTTGCCAGCCTGATGGGTTATAAATTTCTGAATTAATTATGAAAGGTTGCAATAAGGTGTTGGTTTATTCTAGTTAGAAAGATAAAGACTTTTGAGGAGCAACTACTAGAAGGGCTGATAGAATTGAAGCAAAGATGTCAAAGCTATACTAAGAGTTGCCAAAATTATGGCAAGACTTTAAAACAATTGCATAAGTGTGTGAGCATCTTGAATGGGTAATGTCTGTATTTTGTATTAAGAAGAAATCAGAAAAAGGTTCTTCGAGTACAAGAAATCGTGATGGCAGCAAGAACAAATTACTAAGGCAAAATTTATATTTTTCTTGCAAGGGGTCTTGGGAGCCTAATCACTTATGCACTGGTAAAATGGAAAAGATGTTAAAAGAATAAAAGGGTACAGAAAGAGAAATCAAAAGGATTGCCCTATTACTTATTCAAACATCACAAATCAACAGTGTGCCAATATAGAATTTGTTGTGGGTACCAATACACTTAAACCCTCATTTCAAGAAGTTTGCAAAGTAATATAATATGAGGAAATTATTTGTGAATCCAACGAGGATGAAAATGAATCCTCATGTGTTTCGTCTATTACAAATGAGTGCATTGATGTCCAGTCTTACTAAGTCAACCAAGGAAGATTGGACAAACAAAGCAGAAGATAGAACTAACACAGTTCTATTTCAGTAGAATGACAGTCTTCTTCAATGGAAATGAATCATTCATTGCTTCAGGTAATGGGGGCTCAAGTTTTTCTGTGGGTGGTTTAGAAATCAATATTGATAACTGTAATGAAGAGATGATGTTTTATCATAATCCAAGTATGGAAGATAGCATTGACGATTATGATGAAGATCTTGAAACAAAATCTGATTTATCTTTGCATGGGGCATATTTTGAGCAGAACTTTAGGAACTTTGATGATTTGGATCCACGATATACTACTGAAAATGATAATGAAGATGCACAAGAGACTTGGGACAGACTTGGAGTCATTGATGAAAGGTATAACAGTTCTCATTTTGATATTCATCATAGCAGCAATTCTCTTGATTTGCATAAACATAATTGGAAGAATCAATTTGTGGTGTTCTATGATAACCCATTGTTTGAGGCGGGTGTAGAAAAGACATATGACAATCCACTTTTTGAGTTGAATGATGAAACAACTCTTGGTTGTTGTGTTGCACTTGGTGAAAATAGTAAGGTATGGGATCTAGGAGAAGATTCGAGATCTGAGTTGGAGTTTGGTTTTCATCCTTCTATTGAGATAGGTTCACATTATGAGATGATTGGTTACTCTCTAGAAAGACCCCCGGATATGAGATATGCAAACGAGGAGACAGATGGGGAGTGCATAAGGAGTGTTATGACACTAGGAGATGCGATTTCTTCAAGGGATGTATTGATTCTTGGAGACTTCAACATTTCAGATTTTGAAAGTGTTGTGACGTAGGATTGCACCCACTATGCCAAGTTCGTAAACTCAGCAATCCTGTGAAACATGGAATGATCTTCAAGCATGTGGGTACACCTATGGCGAAGATCAATCTCTAAAGAAGGTCGGTTTCCTCTCAGTATCACCTAAAACTATCTTTTGAAACTGGAAAAAGGATAGAAGGATATGTTTGAATTAAAAACTATCTCTAAATGGTGATGCACTGAATGATGAAACAGATATGCAGATAATCAACCCACAAATAAGAGCATGAGCTCACAACACAACGGTGGCTGCGAGCCCCAGTAACTGGGAGGTTCAATGTTCGAACCACGGGAAGTGCAATCAAGTGAGACAGTCTATGTTGGGCACAGGAGTTGGAAGGAATTGGTCAGCATAATTCAGGGTTCGGATTTCACAGGGAGCACTCGGCATATGCTCTGCATAGCAGTCACAGGAGTCAGAAAGGATCATTGACGAGGGAGTGCACTATACTTGCGATGGAGGAGGTTGAAGATAGAGGTGTTCATGATCCAGTTGTCAGACCCTCGCTGGTCTTGGTGTGCTCACGTACCCGGACGACCCAGGCCGGTGTCCCTGCTGAGCTGTCTGGATCGCGGATCTGATGTGTTGGTTTCATAGGGGATGAGGTCCCCCAGATTTTTGGCCTCACTGGTTATCGCTCCAGTCAAAAGCGGATATTACCGATCTAATAAAAAAAAAATCAACCCACAAATAACCCACTAAAGAAAACTATATGATCTCACAACCCATCCAAGCATGTTCTGCAATAACGATTCTTATGAGAGGTTTCAGAATTTTGAGACCTATAAAAAAGGGAAACAATGATGTTTTCACTAATTTAAAACTCAGAATATTATAAACACACCCATAGACATGCACAATAGCATGTTGATTTTTGCATCCAATATTGAAGGAAATTGATAAATTGAAAGAAAAACACAGCAATTTGGTCAAATAACTCACAAACAATACTTAGAACTCGGAATTGAGAAGGAATATCAGTCTCTATAATGGAATAATCATGAAAATCTCAGCGTCAATTTGCATGTGCCCAATACAATGTATGTCAAATTTGCAGAAAAGCGAAAAGTGACAAAAAGAGTGGACCCTCAAAACAATGTGAAGGAAACAATATATAGCTCCAAACCCTCAAGGGTTGAGCAAATGAGGAAATCAAGGAGAAAGCGGGGTCAAACTGCCAAAAACATGCAGTTGACCACCTCAAAACACCCCCGCATGTACTCTCCACCAATAAAAGCCTCCAAACTAATGTCAAATTGCCCATATCTAATCATAACTCTCCTCAAATGCACGCAATCTCCAAAGGTCGAATGTGAATGAAAATCTCATAAATCAAGGGATCTAACTGAAAGATACAAGGAGTTCGCTACTCAAAAAATGACCTCAAGTCATGCAAAACTAAAATGGAACTCTAAAAGACTCCAACCCGTCCTGAAATGCATCAAATCCTCCTCAAAACTCCATGTAGAAAAAGAAACCCCTCTCTGACTCAAATATCTGAAAATCTGCTCTGCATGTACCTACTCCTATTTTTGCACTCTAGAAATAATAATAATTAGGTGTTTACAGTTTACACTTAATTATTTACAATATAGCACATGCAAAAATAAAGAAGACAATATCTCTCCAATCTGTCCATCTCATGACATGCAAGAAAACAAAAATCCCCTCCAACAATAGAACTCAACTTCCCCAAGCTCAAAATCACATGCAACTCTCTATTTTTGCATTTAAAATTTAATATCTATCACATGTTTTATAATCCAACATGTGATAGGGGCAACCCTTTAGTGAAATGGTGAGGCTTCTTGCCTGTAGTGCCTACAACCAAGGTTCAATCCTCGCAGGTTACTCTCTACTACGTCAACAATTGAGAGGCCCCCAAGATCTCGTATCTTAAATTACCCGCGGGATGTGGAGTGGGGCATTTGCATTCCGCTTAGGGAGTACATCCCTAGCTTAAATTTTGTGGTGAGATGGGCGACAACGGCTACAACAGGCAACTGCGATCATGGCGTTTTCACCAACAATGGGGATCCTCGGCTGAGGATCGTAGTGGGACAGAAAGAGAAATGGGGTCCCTTGGAAAGGGGACGGAAGAAGAGAGAGAGATGGCCCTTCAATAGATATCCTTTGCAGCGGTTTAACACAGGGAAAAAGCTTCCAATGGGCCCTAGACAGAGCTTTTTTCGACATAGCAGTTATGGACAGCAAGTTAATAGTAGGGATGGTGGGCAAAGGGAGAACAATGGATCCTTCCTGAGGCAGGGCAAAAAGTTTAGGCTTACCCCACAAAACTTCAACTTCAAAAAGATTCAGAAAACGTTTTGGCACCCTAAGGACAATAAGCAAAATTCAAATCTCATAAACACCCAGACTGTAAATAAAGGGCTCAACAAAGAGGTAGGTAATACTGAGTATATTAGGGCTTCCTCTTTATTAATTAAAAATCAACAATGGAAAGAGTATGTTGATCGTTTGCAAGATAGTGCTTTCTTTATGAAATGGCTGGAATCGTGGCCGTCAATTGCGAAAATACAGCGATGGATGGCGGAGCATTGGAGGGATCATTTTGAGATTAAAACCCTAACCAATGAATTTTTATTGATCCTCTGTCCCTCAAAAATGGACAAGCATTGGATTCTTAATGGAGGCCCATATATGTTGGATAACAAGGGTATCTATGTTTGTGATTGGAGACCCAACTTCAATCCGGGCAGAAAAAGTCACAGAGATAGCGATATGGCTGAAGCTTAAAAACCTGCCATGGGAATACAAAGATGAAGCTACTCTCAAATCAATTGGAAATAGTATTGGATCGTTCATAAGTACGGAGGAAGGTGTTGATGCTAATGACTTTTATTCTTTCTCCCAAGTTTTAGTGAAAATACAGGACTACTATCAAATCCCAGAATATGTTGTTTTAGGTTCTTCAAAAGGCGAATGGCGGCTAAAAATTGAAGCATATTGTGCAGAGCATGAGTTATCCTATGAGGTGGACAAACGGAAAAATAAGGGACTTGAGGTCAAAAGAAACTTGGATTGGATTAAGGAGATAGAGGAGCTTCAAACCCAATCCCCCTCTTGGTCTATCCGATTTGAGGAGGAAATGATTTTGAACCGGGAAGATGTATGGAGATCATATCAGGGAGAGCACAGTGAGGAGAATGTTAATAATAATGTGATGAGAACAGTGGTAGTAGGCTCCACCTCTCAGAATGTCAACACACATAGCCCTGACTCAACCCAAGTGGTCAAAGAAACCCTCTTCTCTCCATGCAAGAAGGAGAATATACAAGCTGATATAGGTGCTCAACTATGGGATGCGCAGATAGGGAACTCAACAGTTATTCCCGACACTATGGAGGAGCATCAACAGACCCCTAGACACTCTAGAGGAAGGAATATGGACAGAATTAGCAAACCTGATTTTACGATGGATGGAACTTATGGAATAAATTTTCATGAGGCAGCCTCGGGCTTAGATGACAGTGACAATCAAGACTTCTGCAAAGACATTCAGATCTCCCCGATAAGAAACTTGGAGACTTCCATGGATGATATGCGAGAAAATGGGGATAATGGATGGGCTTCTGAATCAAAATATGAATCTCAAGAGGATGGAGGTAGGAATAAGGAATTAGGGTTGCAAGATCAGACAGATATCATTGAGGAGAGGACTATTAATCAAACACCTTCACAGGTTCAGAAACTAAATGTAAAGGCTAAAAAGAAGAGAGGCCCAAAACCGGTGCAAGTGAAATTTGCAATAGCTGGTAATGCAGCAGACCAGGCAAAACTACTGAGATGGGGAAGAGGCTACACCTCTTCCCGGAAGCAATGAAGCTTCTATCGTGGAATGTCAAGGGCTGCAATGCCCCTGACAAGAGGCGTTTGGTCAAACATTGTCTTGACCAAACCCAACCAGATCTAGTGTTCTTTCAGGAAACTAAGCTAAGTGGGGAGGGCAGGTTGCAATTCTTGAGAAAGTTTGGAATGTGGGGATGTCTATTCACTGAGGCAGATGAGGCTTCTGGTGGAATGGGAATTTTATGGAAAGAGGCGGTTATGAATGTCTCTTTACTGGAGGAGGGTAGTCAGTGGCAACTAGTGGAAGTAACATCCTTTCAGCTTAGGATGAAGTTCTTTGATGTCAACATATATGGGCCTTGTAATCACGCAATGAAAAAACAATTATGGACCTCCCTATCGGTCATTTGTGGCAGAATGAAGGATAGCCTGTTTGTAATGGGTGGTGATTTTAATGCAATAACCTCTCTAGCAGAGAAATTGGGAGGAAAAGGATGGATTAGTCAGAGCCAAAAAGACTCTGCAAATTTTGTAATGTCAAATGAACTCCAAGATGTGCAATTTAAAAATGGAGTTTTCACATGGACTAATAGACGATTGGGGCTTTCTAATATTGCTGAGAAATTGGACAGATTTCTTTTGGGAGGTGACTGGATGGATAGGAACTGGATATGTCAAGCGGAAATTCTATCAATTACAGGTTCGGACCACTTTCCAATATGTTTGAAGATTGTTGATGATGATGCTCCCGAAAGGGCCGCTTTTCGTTTTGAAAAGATGTGGCTACAAGAAAAGGGGTTTATGGATCTTATAGAACAATGGTGGAAGAATGCTCCTAGGCGATCGGGTAATGTGGCCTTTCTTTTCTTTAAAAAACTACAATTCATAAAAGAATGTCTTAAAGTGTGGAACCGTGAAGTCTTTAAAAATATTTTTGTGGAAAAATTTAGATTGGAGACTGAAAAGGCTAACTTAAATGAAAAAATTATAAATGGAGGAATGCACCCTATGGCTTTTAATCAAGAAAAGGAATTAAAGATGAAATATAATGAGATTCTGAATAGGGAGGAAATTTATTGGCGACAAAAGTCAAGAGAATTATGGCTACGAGAAGGTGACAGAAACACCAAATTCTTTCACAAATCAGTCAAAGGAAGGTCTTTAAACAAAATTTTCTCTATTAGGGATGGACAAAGCAATGTGTTTACAGATCCAGCCAAGATAAATCAGGAAGCTGTTAATTTTTTCTCTTCAATATTTTCTCAGAATGAAAATGCTTATAATGGAGATAGACTTTTTAGAGGTTATTCCTAAGGTGATATCGGGAGAGCAGAATGCCATGTTGATGAGAGCCATTTCTGAGAAAGAAGTGAAAACAACATTGTTCAGTTAAGGGGGTGATAAAGCTCCGGGGCCTGACGGGTTTCCTGCCTTTTTCAAAAAGCGTGGCATATTATAGGTAAAGATTTGTGTGCAATGGTGGAAGATTCAAGGCAAAGGGGAACCTCTTCAAGGATTTTAATAACACCTTATCCTTGATCCCGAAGAAGGGTAAGAAAGATTCATTTGATGATTTTAGGCTCATTGCCCTCTGCAACACAGTTTACAAAGTAATAGCTAAGGTGATAGCGAACAGGCTGAAACTTGTGTTGCCATCGATCATCTCTGAGGAACAGAATGGTTTTGCATCGGGCAGATCCATTTATGAAGGAATAATTGTAGTGCATGAATCTATACACTCTTTAAAGTTGGGAAAGGAGACTGGTATGATGATCAAACTGGATATAAAGAAAGCATATGATAAAGTTAATAGGAGTTTCCTCATGTCAATATTGAAGCGGTTTGGTTTTAACAGATGTTGGTGTGAATGGGTGTTAAGTTGTATCTCATCCCCTCGCCTATCCATTTTGATCAATAGCAGCCCCCAAGGTTTCTTTGAAACCACTTCTAGCATACGTCAAGGCGATCCTCTATCACCCTTTTTGTTCATTATTCTTGTTGAAGCTCTTGGGAGATCTATCAAACAAAAAGGTTTATCGGGCTCTTGGAAAGGTGTCACAATAGAGAGAGGAATGGAGTCGGTTACTCATTTGCAGTTCGTAGATTATACATATCTGATGGATGAAGCTTCAACAAGAGAAGCCAGAATAATAAAGGATTGTTTGGAAACATATAGCAATGCCTCAGGACAATTTATAAATTGGGAGAAGTTTGAAATCTTCTTCTTCAACACTTCCCTTCCTGTGCAACAACATATTTGCAGAATTCTCAGCATGAAAGCTGGGGTTCTACCAAATAAATATTTAGGAATTTCGTTGTTTGAAGGTGCATCCAAAGCAAACCTCTGGAAAGACTTAATAGACAGTTGTGTGAAGAGGATGGAAAGTTGGAAATGGAAATGGCTCACGTATGTTGGACGCATCCTTATGCTACAATCAGTCATATCAACAATTCTCATTTTCTCTAAGTTGCTTGAAGATCCCAATCAAAGTGTTAATATATATTGAGAAGAGGATGAGAAAGTTTTTCTGGAATGGAGGACATGAGGACAAAATTCCTTTAGTAGCATGGGATACTATTTGTAAACCCAAAAAGAAAGGTGGTGTTGGTTTGCGTAAATGGCATTTGATCAACAAAGCTCTGGGAGCAAAACTGGTTGGGAAATCTACTCCAAACCATCCCAGCTATGGGTGCGGATTTAAAAAGGAAATACTTGGACTCGATGGATGATAAGGGCATTTTCACTATTTGTGATCCTCCTAAAGGTTCTGCGATATGGAACTTTATCCTAGAATGTCGGCCTGTGTTGTGTGACCATCTTTCTTGGCAGATTGGGGATGGACGGGAGGCAGCCTTCTGGGATGACTCCTAGAATGGGTAGTCGGTGCTCTCAGAAAGGGACAATTTACAAAATCTGATTGTGTTCATGAAAGATTTATGGGGAGAAAAGGTGAGAGACTACATGGAGATCCTTGTAGGTCCCATGGGGGAACAATGGTGCTGGAAGGATTTAGATGCCATAAGGCTCAGTGAGGATCAACTTGAGCTAATGAATGGTATTTTTGCAGGTAGATCTTTGACTTTATGTGGGGAAAAAGATAACATTATTTGGTGTGCGGCCACGAGTGGAAATTACTCAGCCAAGTTGGGATATCAATTATTGGCTAGGGATGAAGAGATAGAGGAATGGCCTCACAAGCTTTGTTGGGACAAGGATTGTTTACAGGAGGCTAGAGCATTCACTTGGTTAGCCATTCAAAGGAAAATTTAACAGGGGAACGCAGGAAGATGTATGGTTTTGTGGGACCAACCATGTGCCCAATGTGTAGACAGGCAATTGAGGATGTCGATCACCTTCTTGTGCAATGTGAAATGGCACAGAGATGATGGGATATGGTAAAATGGCACAGAGATGCTAGAATATGGTAAGACGGAAAGTAAATCTAATGGGACCCTTACCAAATTACTTATTAGAACTATTCAAAGGATGGCCAACTCACTTTCAGAAATCTACTCTATCCAAATTATGGATTGTCTTCCCATCTTTGGTTATATGGGAATCGTGGAAAGAGAGAAACAGGAGGGTCTTTCAGAATGATTCAAAATCAGCAGAACAGATTTTGCTAAGGATTGATGTGGCGATTGAGGAGGAGATGAGGACAGTTGTAAGCCTTTTAAATTCAAATTGAGTTTTCTCTTCTTGGGACAGGTCAGCTCATATGTCTTGGCCTGGTATTAAGATTAGATACAGGAATGATGGTAGCCTTATAATGAGGATGAACACTTGTCGCAAAGATATAGTTTAGATTCCACCAGAACCGGGGTGGATAAAGATTAATTTCGATGGATGCCCTAAAGGGAACCCGGGAATTTCTGGTGCTAGTGTTATTGCTCGTGATTCGAATGGTGATATTATGGCAATGGCAGCGAGAAAGCTCCAAGTAGAGACTAACAACATGGCAGAAGTGCAAGCTACATTGTTAGCTGTTAGACTAGGGAAGAAGTTAGGTTTGGATCAAATCCATATAGAAAGGGATTCTAGAGTGATCGTTGAAGCTATTAAATGAACCATTCGAACACATGGCAGATTCAGGTTGTGTTAAGAGAAGTGAAAAGTATTTTAAATCAGTTTAGCAATTTTAAAATAAATCATACGCTAAGGGAAGGCAATAAAGAGGCAGGTATAATTGCTAATTGGGCATTTTCCTTTGAAAAAAATAATGTGACTGTGGTAGAAGATCTTCGCAAGATTAAGATAGCCGAATAAAGTAAATTTTGGTCATTGCTAATGCAATGATGATATTGCAGATAAATGAAGGAATGTTTTTCACTCATCCCTTTGGAGGCGGGAGGGACGGCTGACAGGAGGAAGGACTAAATTCATGATGTGTGCAGACTGCCCGAGGCATTTGGATGGGATGACGCATTAATGAGAGACACAGCCTCTCTTTGGCGTGAGGGCGTTTCAATCGGCGACAAACCATTCTGCACGAATGCAAAGGACATGTGTAATGATCCTAATTGGCGGAATCTAAATTTTACGATCACCAGAACTCTGATTTCTGGGTGAAGATGTTGTTCCAACCTTTTTCTTTAGGATGAATGGGTGTCTTTCTCTTATTCAAGTTTGTCAATGTATGAAGAAACGCATTACATCAAAATTAACTACCTCTCTAATGCTGAGGATTTTTTATCATATGAGTAAAACTATTTATTACGTAAATCATAATTTCATTTCAAGAATGCTATCCTCGATTTTAATGATCAGCATGAATACCAATTAGAACGTTTCAAGCCACAGGTGTATGTATTCAGAGATAGATAAAACTAATGTTTGTGCACCTTAGTATCGTTCTGCGTTAATCCTTTAGTGGCAGTAGTCAAGGCAATGGATATCTCTTATAGGTTGACGCTTCACGGTCCTGACTTGCTTCCCCCTTTAATCTCTTAGCCGCGTGATACTGGTGGCTTCAGTCGCTGTCGTGCTGCACTCACCGTGCTCCTAATATATCACCGACTGTGATGATGATCTCCCAGCCCCCGCGATATTATGATTCCATCGCTGCTCCCACTGCAACCCGTGCTCCAGTATGTCATCCGTTGTTATTTCAAGGATGCCTGCCACACTTCACCAACGCGATACAGTAGCCCCGTTACTTCTCATGACCTTCCCACACTCCAGTCGCTGCAATCATCGAATGTTGAACAATGACCTGTTACTTCCGTGCCACTAGCTCCAAGGAAAGACGTCTACAATCTGGACGTGTCTCAGCAACAGTGAGGCGTATTACTCAAATGTTATCTCCACTTGGTACATCATAAGACACCTACCTCTTCCATGGTTGGCTCGATGCCATCTCAGTCATTTAAAGGTTTCAGTGCGTGAGAATGCTGTGTGACTTCCAGCTATGAGAATATACAACTCTGGGATACCTCAAGATGCTAAGCTACGTTTTGAACCAAAAACTCAAACTCTCGAATGATACCTGTCTTCTTTGCCAAGTCCGACTCAAGAAACACTGATACAATAACTTTCCTTCTTATGCTTTATTCCTTAAACTCCAATGTGAAATCTGCCTAATTCCACCATTTCGAGATGCTAGGGCTACGTCCAACTTCTCATATTTTCCTCAAGGGTTTCCGTCCTCAAGAAATGACCAGTCACAATTGCAACTGGATTCATTTTCCTTTTGTTTATAAATTCCTAGCATACTTTTCCCAAGAAAGCTTTTTTTTCTTTTATAACCTCTAAGTGAGGGAAAACTCCACAACTTAAGCAATGTGGGATAAAGGTGCTACTTTAAGTCACTTAGGTCACTTTCATAAAATAAAGTAACTTAAAGTCATAAAGTGACTTTATAATATCCTTTTATAAAGTAAAGTGACTTTACTTTATAAAATGAGCCCAAATAATAAATGCTCGCCCATTGAAGCCTATGACTGGCTAACATCCTCTGAAAGAAGCCTTTAACCTATCCGGATGGGGAGATAGACTAACCAGGCGCCATAATGGCCTACTGCGGGATTGGGGACATTACAGTCCTCCCTTCCCGAGATTGATTGCCCTCAAGCAATCTCAATGCAAGGTGTTGCAGAATTGACTCACCCTCCCAGGTAGCATCCTCTATCGGTAAGTCCTTCCATCGAATCAAATATTCTTTGATAGCCCTGTTCCGCAGCTTCCTCTCTCTAATCTCAATCACCTCAGCTGGCACCAAAACCAATTTACCCTCCTCATCAAGTGGGGGTAATCCAACTGAAGGGACTATCTGCTGTCCTATTGCCTTCTTGAGGCAAGACACATGAAACATTATGAATCCGGCTATCGACTGGCAGCTCGAGCTCATACATCACCTCACCAACCCTCCTAGAGATGCGGTAGGGACGATAAAACTTGGGCTTGAGCTTTTCCAATCCACTCTTCTTCAGAGAACTCTGCCTTGTATGGCTGGAGACGAAGGTAAACCATATCCCTTGCCTAAAAAATCCGCTCTATCCGGTGTCAATCAACATACATCTTTTGCTGATTTTGTGTCCTCAGAATGTTCTCCCTGAGAGACTTAAGGATATCATGATGGTCCTGTAGCCAGTCTCTCGCAATCGGCGCCCTGCTGTCCTGAAGAGCCAAGTCTATGAAAGATAATGGCTCGCTACCATAGAGAGCTCGAAATGGTGACATGCCAATAGTCATATGATAGGTGGAGTTGTAGCAAAACTCACCCAAGTACAACCATCTAACCCAAGCCCTCTGTTGCCCCGCTACATAATTCCGGAGATAACCTTCTACCCACTTGTTCACAATCTCCGTCTGACCATCCGTCTGCGGATGGTAACTGGTGCTAGGAGTCAATTTGGTACTTGCCAATCTGAACAACTCCTGCCAAAAGGTGCTGAGAAACTTACAGTCCCTGTCACTAACAATGGTCTTGGGAAGACCATGCAACCTGAAAACCTCTCGGAAGAATAATTCAGCCACCTGCGTGGCTGACCAATCTGCTGCAATAGCAAAGAAGTGAGCAAACTTAGTAAGTGTGTCCACCACCACATAAATGTTGTCCTTGCCCTATACTCTCGGCAAACCAGTAATGAAATCCATCGAAATACCTTCCCACCTCTGGGCTGGAATGGGTAGGGGCTGCAGTAAACTGGTCGGATGCTCATGTTCGGACTTGTTCTATTGACAAGTCTGACACTATCATACTGGACGACATCATCCTTGAGGCCCTTCCAAGAAAACCTCTCTCTAACCTGCCTGTAGGTTTTGAAAAACCCCGGATGTCCTGCTGTGGGCGCATCATGAACAACCCTCATTATCTTAAGCTTAAGCTTTGAGTCTGGCACTAGGTAAATCCTGTCCTTATAGAAGATGATGTCATCAATTACCTTGTATCTGTTATCTGGAAGCTGTCCGTCCAAAATCTGACATGCTCGAGTATTTTTAGAATACTCATCCAGCAAGTGGGATTTCCAATCTGCGGAAATCTCGGATAGAACACAACAAGCTGCAACTGAAGATCTCCTAGAAAGTGCATCAGCCACAATATTATTTTTGCCTTTGACATACTCAATGTCAAAATCGTATGCCTGGATTTTAGTAACCCACTTTTGTTGCCTTTCGTTCAACTCTTTCTACTCCAAGAAGTAGCACAGGTTGTTGTGATCCGTTTTAACTGTAAACTTGCCACCCACCAGGTACTGCCTGAATTTAGCCAAGGCGTGCATTATGGAAAGCATCTCTTTGTCATAAGTAGAGTACAACCTCTCATTGTCCTTGAGTTTCCTGCTCTAATATGCTATGGGGTGTCTGCCCTGCATCAACTGCACCAATCCCATTACCTGAAGCATCACACTCTAGAACAAACGAACGAGAGAAATCCGGTAGTGCCAGAACCGGGCACATACTCATGACGGTCTTGAGTCTATCAAAGACTATCTCTGTCTCACCTGTCCACCTGAAAGCCCCTTTCCAAGTGAGGTCGGTGAGGGGTGTTGTTGTCTGAGAGAATCCCTTTACAAACCTCCTATAATAAGAACATAACCCAAGGAACCCTCTCAAGTCTAACACATTCCACAGTGGTGGCCAATCAAGGATTGCCTGTATCTTCTCCTGATGAACCTTAACTCCATCTGCCCCTATCACATGTCCCAGGTAGAGGATCTCAGTCAACCCAAACTCACACTTGGATTCCTTTGCAAATAGAGATTGACTCTCCATGATGCTAAGAACCTCATCCAAGTGTCTCAAGTGCTCCTCGCATGTCTTGCTGAAGACCAATATGTCATCAAAGAATACTAGAACACTTTTGCATAACTGGTTTTTGAATAGGTGATTCATGCAAGACTAAAAGGTGCATGGTGCATTAGTGAGCCCAAATGGCATCACTAGAAACTCATCGTGCCTGTAGTGACATCTGAATGTCGTCTTATGAACATCCTCCTCAAGCACACATATCTGGTGGTACCCTGATCGAAGATCTATCTTCAAGAAGTATACTGCCCCATGTAGCTCATCTAACAACTCATCAATCTGGGGAATGGGGTACCTGTTCTTAATGGTCCTCTTATTCAGTGCACGGTAATCAATACACATGCGAAGAGTACCATCCTTCTTCACTAAAACCACTGAAGCAGCGAAGGGACTGCAACTGGGCCTGATGTGTCACATGTCTAGGAGTTCCTTTATCGTCTTCTCTATCTCCTCCTTATAGTGCCTAGGGTGACGATAAGGTGTAGTAATCACGGGCTTAGCGCCCTCCTCCATCTCAATGATGTGCTCAAATCCTCTGTCTAGAGGTATGCCTGGAGGAATGTCCTCAAAAACCCGCTTGTGCTTATCAAGCACCTTCTGAACATCAAAGTGAACCTGCTGCCCTGAGTCTGGTGTGGGTTTAGAGGATATGAAGCACTAGGCTGCCCACTCCGTGTCACTATGCCTCATGATGGCCTCCATCCTGTGGGTCGACACTAATCTAGGCCTGCCATCTGGCATGGCCTTGAGAATCATCTGCTGATCACCCTGCATAAACTCCAATTGTTTCAGCTTATGATCAATGGTGTACCTCTCTAGAGTTTGTAACCACTGCATAACCAAAATAGCATCCAAACTGTCTAAATCAATGACATAAAAGTCAGCCTCTAGAAGGTAATCTCCAAAATGAATTGGGAGACCGGAGATCTTCCCTATACAGCTCAACAAGTCCCCTCCTGCCACCTTGACCTCAAACTCTGGAATGTCATCTACCTGTAACCTCCTCCTGGAGACCATACCTGTGCTGATAACATTATATGTAGCACCTGTATCTAAAAGGCAAACGATCCTCTGTCCTCTAACCACTCCCTTCAAACGAAAGGGGTGACATATAGGAATCCCTAAAAGGGATGCTAAAGTAACTGGGGGTTGCTCGTGGGGGGTTTTCTTCTTTTTCCCTTCTGCTGATTGCTCTACCTGAGCCTCCTCATCGTTGTCCTCTTCATCGCTGCCCCCATACTGTTCATGCTCACCATCAGAAGCCACCTCAATATAATGTATTTTGCCTTTCCCAAGGCACCTGTGATCTAGAGTCCAAGGCTCCCTGCAAGTAAAGCATAACTTCCTCCTCCTAAACTCATTTCTAGTCTCAAAATCCAGCCTAGGAGGCATACTCTTATTCTGATTTTTATTCTTATGGAATGAAGAGGATCCCTTAAAAGTTTTCTTGGGTGGCTGTAATATGGAGGAAGGTGAATCCAAATCATGTGCTAACTTAATAGTATCATCCAAGGTGTCTGGCTTGAGAGCTCTAACCAGTCCTCTGAATTTATCCTGCAGGCCCTCAATAAACAACATTACCTTTCTCTTCTCAGACATGTCCGGAACCATAATGGAGATTCTCTGAAACTCATCAATGTAATGCTCTAATGACCCACTCTGTTTCAGCTGAGCTAACTCCCTGTAGTAGACCTCTATGTTTTTCCTATCAAAACGGGTGATCAATCTCGTGCTGAAGATCTCATAAGAAGCAATCAATCTGTGATCCTAGGTGACAAGGTCGTGATGCCACCAATCATATGCAGCTCCCTCTAAATGCATAGTGGCAAATTTAATTGCCTCAATCTCTGACATGGGTTTGAGAGTCAAGAAGGTGTCTAGCTTGTGAATCCAAGCTCTAGCGGATGTCCTACCGCTGCCATCAAATGTACAGAGAGTCAACTTATTCATAGCATGTTTTAAGTCACTATTCGGACCCCTAGATCTTCTATCCTGTTGGGTCCTACCGAACTCTCTTCTGAACCATGTACTGGGTAAAAGTCAAATCTGCTTTGACATTGTCCAGTAACATATTCCACTCGTCATGCATGGTCATCACATGCTCTGGGAGAATGTTTGCTGCCTCTGGAGGTGCTAACTCTTCCCCTCCATTATTATCCGCAAAGTTAGGCATAAGGGGCCTATCGGACGTACGAGTGGGGGCCCTAGCTGCCCTAGGTGATCCCACTACACTGCCTCCACCACTGTGATGGCTAGTGGGCCTCCTGACTGTGACTGACAACTGTTGGATAACTCCTGTAAGCTGGTGAAGAACATCAGCAATATGGTCCTGTCCATCTCGTATCTCTCTCAATGTCTCCCTAGCCTCTCTATCTGTCTCATCAGTCATTTTTGTACCTGGAATAGCCTGTTCCAAAACAAAATCCTCGTCTTTTGTATGACTATTCTCTATATCAACCTGTACGGAAGAATCTATCTGTTGCCGCTCAACCCTGTTATGTCTAAATCCGGGAGTCCTGTGCCTGCTATGCATACCTGGCTAACATAACTACTGCCGAACCAAACTGAAAATCTGATAATAGAAATCCCACTAGGATGGCAAGATCAAGGCTTTGATACCACTGTAATGATCCTAACTGGCGGACTCTAAATTTACGGTCACCAGAACTCTAATTTTTGGGTGAAGATGTTGTTCCAACCTTTTTCTTTAGGATGAATGGGTGTCTTTCTCTTATTCAAGTTTGTCGATGTATGAAGAAACGCATTACATCAAAATTAACTACCTCTCTAATGCTAAAGATTTTTTTATCATATGAGTAAAACTATTTATTACGTAAATCATAATTTCATTTCAAGAATGCTATCCTCAATTTTAATGATTAGCATGAATACCAATTAGAACGTTTCAAGCCACAGGTGTATGTATTCAGAGATAGATAAAACTAATGTTTGTGCACCTTAGTATCGTTATGCGTTAATCCTTCAGTGGCGGTAGTCAAGGTAATGGATATCTCTTGTAGGTTGACACTTCACGCTCTCGACTTGCTTCCCCCTTTAATCTCTTAGCCGCGCGATACTGGTGGCTTTAGTCGTCGTGCTGCACTCACCGTGCTCCTAATATATCACCGGCTGTGATGATGATCTCCCAACCCCCGCGATATTATGATTCCATCGCTCCTCCCACTGCAACCCGTGCTCCAGTATGTCATCCGTTGTTATTTCAAGGATGCCTGCCACACTTCACCAACGCGATACAATAGCCCCGTTACTTCTCGCGACCTTCCCACACTCCAGTCACTGCAATCATCGAATGTTGAACAATGACCTGTTACTTCCGTTCCACTAGCTCCAAGGAAAGACGTCTACAGTCTGGACGCGTCTCAACAACAGTGAGGCGTATTACTCAAATGTTATCTCCACTTGGTACATCATAAGACACCTACCTCTTCCATGGTTGGCTCGATGCCATCTCAGTCATTTAAAGGTTTCAGTGCGTGAGAATGTTGTGTGACTTCCAGCTATGAGAATATACAACTCTGGGATACCTCAAGATGTTAAGCTACGTTTTCAACCAAAAACTCAAACTCTCGAATGATACTTGTCTTGTTTGCCAAGTCTGACTCAAGAAACATCGATACAATAACTTTCCTTCGTATGCTTTATTCCTTAAACTCCAATGTGAAATCTGCCTAATTCCACCATTTTCGACATGTTGGGGCTACGTCCAACTTCTCGTATTTTCCTCAAGGGTTTCCGTCCTCAAGAAATGACCAGTCACAGTTGCAACTGGATTCGTTTTCCTTTTGTTTATAAATTCCCAGCGTGCTTTTCCCAAGAAATCTTTTTTTTCTTTTATAACCTCGAAGTGAGGGAAAACTCCACAACTTAAGCAATGTGGGATAAAGGTGCTCACTTAAGTTACTTTAAGTCACTTAAGTCACTTTTATAAAATAAAGTAACTTAAAGTCATAAAGTGACTTTATAATATCCTTTTATAAAGTAAAGTGACTTTACTTTATAAAATGAGCCCAAATAATAAATGCTCGCCCACTGAAGCCTGTGACTGGCTGACATCCTCTGAAAGAAGCGTTTAGTCTATCCGGATGGGGAAATAGACTAACCAGGCACCATAATGGCCTACTGCAGGATTGGGGACATTACAACATAATACCATGTTTATTTCGCTATATAGGAAAGAAGATTCGAGATAAACCACCAAAGGTTAAAGCTGCTTTTGGCATGTCGAGTTGCAGGTTTTTAGAGTGCAGACAAGTGCATAAAGGAAGAGATGGAAGCAAATTTCAGCGTGGATTCAATGAAGCAGATGAAGGCGTTTAAAGGACCCGCGAGCAGAGAACATGTCCAAGGATTGTTAAAGGTAAAAACAGAGGAAATGATAGATGCAGTGATAATGGTGATTGGGGAGCAATTTCAGGAGAGAATGATCAAATGAAGGACAAATTTGGATTGCATTTCAGTGTTTATTGCTTGGGGTTTGGAAATTAGGAAAAGCACAAAGGAAGTGGGTCAGATTACCCGAGCCCTGTTCAAGGAGGATGTGTTGGATAAACTAGACTCCATCCTGGAATGGGCAATCCCAGGGATTGGCTCTGACATCTCAGAGTGCTTCGACGATGAGGAGGATGGACACAGGTTCAGGCTCATTCTGTTTTTTCGTTGGCGAGCAAATGTAGACAAAACACTCATGTTTCGGAGGGCACAGGAGGGATGGCAGAAGGTGAAAGAGGAATTGCAGAGGCAAAACAACAGGGCCAATGATATTGCTGGGATATTTGCCCAGAATGTGCCTCGCAGGCAGCACAACCAGAGGGAAATAGCCAAGGCAGCAAGGAAGACGGCATAATCAACGGAGGTAATGAAATTTTTTGATAAATATATGGAGGAATGGCAGTATAATATGATACCGAGAAGGTTTTTTGGAGGAGAAAAGCTCTCATTATAGAATGGCAGGGAGATAACAACGCGAGTGGCAAACAAACTCAACTAGAAAGATAAGTTTTTTGGGGATTCTGTGTTGATGTATAAAATGCATTCTACATAGATGATATAGGTTTAGTTTACACTTATTCAGGTTTAGTGGAATGATTTTGAATGCAATATGATGGATAAATGACCGAATATAAAGTGAAGTAGGTAGTTTAAGTTGAAACTGGTATGTAAACGTTATGTAATTTCCTTTTATATTAATATACAAAAACCCTTACCGATCAAAAAAAATAAAATCCAACATGTGATAAATATTAATTACAAACTGGAACATGCAAAAAAAAAAAATTTAAATAATACAAATTCACGTTAATATTTATTAAGTAATATAGCATATATTACTTAATAAATATTAACTCTTTATACCATTAATTTTTTACGAGGCATAAAAGCCTTTTCCTTACCCTATGGGCTTTACCTCACAATAGCATCTCTTTGAAAATAATAAGGCATAAAAAGCCTCTTTTATCACTTACGATGCTTTTTTAGGGTAGTCAAACCCCTAAAAACCAAACATATTTTCATTTTCATTTTATCATAACTCCGCTTTCAAGCGCCGCCTTGAAATCCTAGGGTTTCCATGGAAACTTGGAGGTGAAAACAAGGAGCTTCTGGTGTTTCCTCATTGAGACTACTTGCAGATTGCAATTTGCCTTCTATTCATTAGAACAACCATTCCTTTTGATCTTCACTAACTGTTCTTTGGAAATTTGTGGCCATGAGACTAGGATTTGGCTGAAATTCTTGAAGGGTTTGTGGATCTTCATCTTCTAATTTCACCAAAAATACAGGTATGTCTCCCACTGTTGGCCCTTGAGCTCGGTTATACAAAAAAATTGTTAAATCTTTGTGCTTCCTCTGTAAAACTTTGTGAGTTTCATACTTCGATACCATGACTTTTTCCCCTTTTGTTCATATGATTTTATTTTCAATGCTCTATGATGGTTCGAGCTTTGTGTTGTATTTTCATACTCTGAGATCTTCGACCTGGGTATCTGCAAACAAAAAACTCAATCATGGTAACTGGATACAAACTTTTGAGGGTTTCTTTCAAAAAACATGACCATGATTCTTGTTGTCTTTTTTTTTGTAAGCACATGAAGAATATGAAATAACCGTTGATGTTCCCGTCTTTAAAATAACAATGACACCCCCCTCTCCCTCTTTGTTATTTGCTATGAGGCCGCGGTTGTTCCCTTGATCTTTGTTCTTAAAAACAAAACTAGGGTTTGATGTCATTCTTGGAATCTCTGTGAATATAAACCATGGGTCATTTTCCTTGTAGATGTACTCAAAGCTTTCTGTATATGAAAACTTGTCGGTATTTTTCCATTCAAGGGTTTCTATTTTAGAAATCCTTGTATCTTAAAATACTTGGCTCAAACCTGTGTATTGCTCTCAATTGTTCCATGGCTTTGCTTTAACCACTACCTGTTTCTCATCATCCATCAAAGAGAGTTCTGAGATCATGTCAATATCTTTTCCTAATTAGTTGAGCAATTATTCAATATCTTTGTTCTTTGAACAATGTCTACTATTTCCTCATCCTTATCAGACAATTTAGCAAAGTTGTTAACTTCATACTGGCATTCATCTGAACCTCCTCTCCCGAGTCAGGCAATTTATGTGGGATGGCTGTCCTCTAAGATGTAATAAGCATTTTTCGATACCTGTGTTGGATTTATGTTGTTTGTAATGACTGTGTTTTGTCCTTTTGATATCTATAGATCTATTCATGTAGCATTTGATGTAACATTCTAGATGCTCTCAAATTAATACCAATGACCCTCATAACTTAGCTATTCCTCATTGTTTTGTACTATGGTGAATGAAATGGTTTATCAATTCTTGCTCATCCTATTGATGATGCCAATATTGGTCATGTTCATGTTTGTGGTCTATGACATCTTTATTTTCATAACAGCACTAACGAATGTTCTATTAGGGATCATAACACGATTGCAACTCTATATTAGTTTGCTGCTTCTTTTACTTCATTACAGCATAGTGATGTTTCTCGATTTATTTTCATGCTTTGATTATAAATTGTTCGTTGTGGCTCTTAAAACAGCATTCTCCTTCTAGAACTATCTTTGGATTTAATGCTCATTCACTCATGACATCTTCATATATTGCATTTGCTTCTTTTGTCATGAGCCCAAATTAATGTATATACCTTGTTTAAATATTGTTCTAAATACGTGGGCCCTTATTTAATCAATAATTTAACTAGATTATAATATATTAATTAATTAACATATATATATTATAGATAATGTATTAATTAATTAATATTGTTAATTAATATAGATCATTAAATCTATAATATATTAATTAATCTAATCTAATCAATATTGTTAATTAACATAGATCATTAGTCTAATATAATATTAAACTATAAAACTAATCAATCTATAATATAATATATTAATCCATAATATAATATTAATATAATTAATATCAATCATCAATAATACTGGTCGACTACTGATCATGTCGTCGAAGTTTTGGGGAGCCTCGACCATCCACACTGGCACCCGATGACTAAGTCGCGTCTACCTGGAAGGGACATGACCCACGTGGAAAACGCTATAAGATAGGAGAAGACAAGAAGATAGTTTCGGGGGAAGGAGGACATGAATGTTTAGCATCGTAGTTTCTCTGCAAATGAAAATTATCGTGAGTGAAGACCATTGATTACTAGTGTTCGGACTGTGACAACATACAATCAACCACTCTTAAGACAATCGCTACTATGCCTCAAACAACGACAACAGAAAGATATATGAATACAGATGAAGGAAACAATTGATATAAAAATAACAATTATAATAATCAATATCGATGGAAAGGGAGGAAGTCATACAGAGAGGCAATTATATTTCAAGACTACAATATAATAAGTTGCATAGAATTGTTGAAGGAAACCTTGTTCTTTTATTAGTCACAAACTTCATTTCAAATTCTGGAATCAGTTCTGTATGAATTGTATAAACTTTCATATATCACACAACCAATTTCTAATTAGTTTATTACATTAAGTGGAAACATTTGGTAGGAGTCATTACAGCATAACTAAATGTTTATGTGTGTGTGTATCCAGTGCAGAGGTAGAGGATGAAGTAGAGAGACTTTCGTCCTTGACACGTGATCGGTATTCATCGCCCTTCTGTCATCGTTGCCAAGTGTTGCCAGATCGGATTGATATGATAGTTTGGATGGACTTAGACATTTGTATATCATGTATACGACACATAGTTGATCCCCCTACTATGTATTCTTAATATATTTAAGATTATAATACTTACTCAACTAATTTCTTAATCACTCACTAATACGACTAAGCGGGTAGGGAGTTTGTGAAGGGAGAAGAGTAATTCGGTCACGTTGAGGCAAAGAGTCCCAAAACAGGTAAGAACCGTGAGGGAGCCTCTTGTAGACTGTTTCCATACCTGAGAACAGTAATTCTACCATCCGCCTTAGGGTTGGTGATTAGGAGTAAGGAATTAAGGCCTAAGTATGTATTATAAATTAGTGATTGTTTCTAAATATGATTTAAATGCTTAATGACATGTGATAATAATTGGGAACTGGCATTCTCTTAGTATGAAACATTACAAGTTACCATCTCCAAGTTCAATTCAAACCCTAAAGGGGAATTTTAGACAAATCAAGTAAGGTCCCAAAAGGGGTCATCACAATTGGTATCAGAGCATGATCCTGCCATCCTGCAAGGTAAAAAATAAACACAAAATCCTTTTAGTGAATAAAAATGAATCTAAATATATGTATATGCTTGAGATAATATCGATAAGATTATATATATGTATATATTAGAAACAAATTATATAAATAAACTGTTGTGATTACATTGCTTATAGTGTGTCTTACCTCGTAATCAATCAGAATGAATGGAGGAAGCAAGTTAGGGAATTGCAGTTTACCGGTTCCCCCAAGCTAAGTAGGCCACCCTAAGGGATAGAATTGTCATAGTGGGACATTCCTGCCTCTTGTGGGCCAAGAGGTGAGTTGTCATAGTGGGACACTATGCGCTCTTGGGCTTAGTTGGGTCGAGAAGTTTACAAGCGCCCTCTAGAGGCTTTCCTACCAAACTAAATTATGATTGATCATGAAAGACACATCTAGCATTCGTTGTTTTCTAATCAATAGGAATGAACGTAACAATGTGTGTATTATGTATATTGCGTGTATACTGCGTGTCTTCATGCATCAACGTGTATACTCTGTGTATGCTTTGTGTCTTCATGTATCAATGTGTATACTTTGTGTATGCTTAGTGTACACTTTGTGTATGCTTAGTGTCTTCATGCATTAGTGTGTATGCTTTGTGTATACTTCGTGTCTATACATATTCATGCATATGTTTTCAAGTGTGTACTCTATGTATAATTCTATTTGAATTATCTAGAGTAATTGAATAACTAGAGAGATGAATGTGAGGCATGTTATCATGCAAGTGTAGTGTTGGGCAAACTCAAATAGGCACCATAATGGCACGGTCAAAAATCATTTCTCTAGAAATCCTGTCGGGAGTTCAATTGCCAAATTCTACTAATTAAACTATAGGAGAAAACATATGGTTGCTTGAGGACAAGCAAATTTGGGAAGGGCGGACTGTCGTGAGCCCAAATTAATGTATATATCATGTTTAAATATTGTTCTAAATACGTGAGCCCTTATTTAATCAATAATTTAACTAGATTATAATATATTAATTAATTAAAATATATAGATTATAGATCATACATAATATATTAATTAATTAATATTGTTAATTAATATAGATCATTACATCTATAATATATTAATTAATCTAATCTAATCAATATTATTAATTAATATAGATCATTAATATAATATTAAATTTTAATCTATAAAACTAATCAATGCATAATATAATATATTAATCCATAATAGAATACCAATATTAATATAATTAATATCGGTCATCAATAATATTGATCGACTACTAATCATGTCGTCGGCGTTTTAGGGAGCCTCGACCATCCATGCTGGCACCCGATACCTAAGTCGCGTCTACCTGGAAGGGACACGACCCACGTGCAAAACGCTATAAGATAAGAGAAGACAAGAAGATAGTTTTGGGGGAAGGAGGACATGACTGTTTAGCATCGTAGTCTCTCTGCAAATGAAAATTATCGTGAGTGAAGACCATCGATTACTAGTGTTCGGACTGTGACAACATACAATCAACCACTCTTAAGACAGCCGCTACTATGCCTCAAACAATGACAACAAAAAGATAAATGAATATGGGTGAAGGAAACAGTTGATATAAAAATAACAATTATAATAATCAATGTCAATGGAATAGGAGGGAGTCATACGGAGAGGCAATTATATTTCAAGACTACAATATAATAAGTTGCATAGAATTGTTGAAGGAAACCTTGTTCTTTTATTAGTCACAAACTTCATTTCAAATTCTGGAATCAGTTCTGTATGAGTTGTATAAACTTTCATATATCACACAACCAATTTCTAATTAGTTTATTACATTAAGTCGAAACATTTGGTAGGAGTCATTACAGCATAAATAAATGTTTATATGTGTGTGTATCTGGTGCAGAGGTGGAGGATGAAGTAGAGAGACTTTCGTCCTTGACACATGATCAGCATTCGTCGCCCTTCTGTCATCGTAGCCAAGTGTTGCCAAAACGGATCAATATGATAGTTTGGATGGACTTAGACACTTGTATATCATGTATACGACACATAGCTGATCCCCCTATCATGTATTTGTAATATATTTAAGATTATAATACTTACTGAACTAATTCCTTAATCACTCACTAATACGACTAAGTGGGTAGGGAGATTGTGAAGGGAGAGGAGTAATTTGGTCACGTTGAGGAAAAGAAGCCCAAAACGGGTAAGAACCATGAGGGAGCCTCTTGTAGACTGTTTCCATAACCGAGAACAGTAATCCTACCATCCGCCTTAGGGTTGGTGATTAGGAGAGGAGTAAAAAATTAAGGCCTAAGTATGTATTATAAATTAGTGATTGTCTCTAAATATGATTTAAATGCTTAATGACATATGATAATAATTGGGAACTGACATTCTCTTAGTATGAAACATTACAAGTTATCATCCCCAAGTTCAATTCAAACCCTAAAGGGATGTAATGTCCCCATTTTGCGGGCATTAGAATTCGTAAGAATTAGCCTATCATTTGACCCTCGTAGGCTAACAATTATTGATAGAGGGCCTCGTGTGGCAGTTACTCGGAGACTAGAGACATTACTCTTCAGTTGGATTCAGGTTTGGGCCTTTGCACAGGTTATTTGACTTAGATTGGCACACTTACTACTTATAGTAAGTTACTATTTTGGGTGAGTCAGAGTTCTTGTTAATAGAAAGACACCTCAGCAGAGCATATTGGCAGTGTCGACCTTGATTGGGCCTTTGCAACTGTTTCTAGACTCAATTTCACATACTTACTATTTATAGTAAGTCACTCTTCAGGGTTTCTATCTATATCTGAGGCACCTGGG
>MU223271.1:1051915-1074382 GCA_018584345.1 Thuja plicata
AGGATTCAGCACGCCTTCAGCAGAGCTACCTCCCACAATCTATTTCGACTTTCTAAGATCAAATTGAAGCTGGAACAAGGATTCTCAGAGGGTTTAAACTTGTTTCATCACGAATCCTTTGGTTTTTTATCCCACATTCCTAAAAGATTTAGCACAACTCTCGCCCATGTTCCAGACAGACTTGACTTCCCAGCAGGCCAAAATTGCCCAAAACCAACTTCCAAACTTCACTTACCGAACCAAGGGGCTTGAAAACTGTTGCCAACAAAGACTACCTAAGACCACTACTCCTACTGCTTGCAAAAGAGGGGGTCCCCATTTGCAATGGGGCGATGGTGTGAAAACCTCACAACAAATACTCATTCCATTGATGGAAACCTCTATGGCTCATATACCTTGTTGGTGGATATTGCTAATTTAGCAAGCTTGTGACTGTGATATTCATTGAAGTCCCATGTTCCTTTCCTTAAATCCCACTACTATTTCAGCTACAATGTACCAAATTTAGTTTCATTTCCCATACTGAAAACTTTACTGTCAGCTATAGGATATCAGGAGGGTTTCATAACATGAACTTGACAAGGATTCTTCATCTTTCTTCATAATGCTTGAATTACTGACCTCAAAGTGAAAAAAGAAATAGATTTTATTATTTTATTTGCACAGTACGTCTCCATTTTTTCCAAATATCTTGGCTACTATTTTCAATATATTGCATCTAGGCTACATAAAATAATTTCATTGATTATTATCCTTTATGTTGTACATAATGCTCAGATTGCCTTCTTTACTCTGATAGTTGATAGTTGTAGGTCTCCATTGTTAATGGGAATTGAATTCTTGTCTTTCTTTATTGCAAAAGTCCTTGCTGAACACAATCTAGGAATGCTTATATTGCCCAATGCTCGGTTATTGTCCTGAGCATGACTTTACCTTTAGTTGTTCCTGTATATGATGTATGCTCTTTGCATTGAGGTGTTGGTCCAGTAAAGTGCTCTAAATATTGTGACCTCACTTATTGCTGCTCTTAAGCTCTATGATTATTGCTCACTTTTTTTTATCACTTCATATTGATGTTGAACCATTCTGTAAAAGCATTGTCTTGGTCTTTTGTCCTAGTGCTAGCTATGATTGTATTTGAAATCTACAACTATTATTGTCATGCAGATTGACTGGTGTTGTTGTATATGCATGGATTGTCCTGTTATTAGCTGTTTTTTTACAAAAAATTGTTGACACCATATACCATCCTTGATTACATCCTGTAGCATCTGTTGCGATCTTGTTTTGTCCATTGTCTGCTAATTTCTGATTCATACAATGGTATCACTTAGAAAAAAGTTCACCTTCATTGTATTGAACCAACCATTGCATTTTAACTAGTGTAACCCGAGGACGCGCACCCGGCCCAAAACCCCGGAGTACCCGATACTAGGACATCATCCCTGTCACCACTCAAGCACCGTCGTACCGCGATCGTACCCGTCCCCGTACCCCTTGGGTACTCCGAAACTCGGCCAGTTGGGTACTCTGAAACTCGGCTAATTGGGTACTCCGAAACTCGGTTAGTTGGGTACTCCGAAACTCAGTTAGTTGGGTACTCCAAAACTTGGCTAGTTGGGTACTCGCCAAAACTCAGAGTATTGAAACTTGGGTACTCCGAAACTCGGCTAGTTGGTGTTACTTTGGTGGAACTTGACCATGAGAGTCCAGTAGTTCTAGTGATGAGGACTTTAGCTAGGGGGATGATTAGAGGCCTCCCTTACATTTTGACATGATTTTGTACTCATTTTGATATCGATCATGATTCATATCATGCTACTCATTGTAATCATGATCATCTTTATGATATTTGAAAATTGAATTTTGAATCTTTGATAGAACTAATATAATTTTATCATTATGTTACTATGTTACTATGTTGAATGTTCAATGGTTCTGGTTCGTGTTGCAATTTTGCTATGTTCAAGTACTTCAAGATTCCAAGAACCAATTTGGTATGTTACATTGAAACAGCATTTCATAATTAGCATTTCAAGTTCTATATGTATAGTATGCAGCACCACCCCTCCCCCCCCACCCCCCATCGTCGTCCCAAAATTGAGGCCCTTTTTTTTCCCATACCCGAAACTCGTCCCCCCGTCCCGACGCACCCCCGCGCTGGTGTTACATTAATTTTAACTTGTATACCTCTAGGTTACTTTTCCAACTTTGGAACTTTGTTAACCATAATCGGATGACTGTCTTATCCATGCTCAGCAACCTCGTCCAAGAAATGTGTAATTTATACCAGTAAATCAAGATGATTTGTTGTTATGAATAACGCATCTTTCCTGGATGAGGCAGCATGAATAATGCAGAGAATGCATCCTATTATGATCAACAAAGTCCCAATCTCAGCATGTTGGGCTCAAACCTTTTGGGAGCCCATTTTAACCCACATGCTGAAATATGAATGATATCAAATTAGAATGTTCAATGATGATTATGATACTTGTACATGCACATGAAACAAACTCATTAGATAAAAAGATAAATTCAGATTTGTTCCTTTAACTTGCTCTGATCAAGTGCATTATGCAAGTGATTTGTGTAGAGTTGTTGGTGCATAGGTTAAGAATTATGATCCCGAGCTCTAACACCATTTATTATCACCCTGCTGGTGCTTCAAAGACACAAGGCAAGCGGACTGAAGACGAAGTTGTTGATGTTTCAACAATGGTCCGTCATTCATCAAGCAATGACGGATCCTTCTCCTTTTTCTATGCTTCAATTCTTATGCGTATTTTACTTAATCATGCATCTTTTCAGTCACTCCCACGGCTTGTGTGGGATATGTTGTTAGTGTTTTATAGCTTCGGGAGCTATTTTCTCTTAATTAAAGGCAGGTCAGCCTTCATGTTCTACGTAAAATTAAATGAAATATTTTTCAAGACAACTGGTGTGTCACTTCATTTCAAGACTATGAAGGGTCAAGACAACGAAGGGTCAAGAAAATGAAGTGTCAAGACAAGTTTAAAAAGAAGGTATTCGATTTGTGAGAGAGATATATCTATTTGCTTCAAGGAGATCATTACTTAAAAGAATTCTTTATTGTTTTTATATTCATATCAAGAGAAGAGACATATATATTGTTGTATGAGACTTGCCTTGTATAAGGCTTGATTGTTGTATGCAGAATTCTGCACTTCTTTATCTAATATATAAGAGATTATTTGTTGGGTTTTTCTCCCTCGAGGAGGGTTTTCCCAGGGTAAACATCGTGTTCATTGTCTTATGTATCGCTTTTTCTAATTGCTTACATTTCTGATCCCGAAACTTCAACATATGTGTCTTACTTTCTGAATAAAGAATACTTTTAATGCAGACATTTGTATAACTTCCAGTTCTGTTAAAACATTTGCATATTATGATGTACTTTTCTTTATCAGCATTTAATTTCAGTAAGTATACTTAATAATGAAACCAAAATGAACCTTAGATGCTAGTTGAAAACTCATAATCAACTCAGCCTGATTGAGCTGATAACGAAATTAGGCTACAGAAAGGTTTCCTAAACTTGTTCTTGAGTTGGGTTCACCCTGCAACGTGACGGAGTCACCGGCCCTGTTGATAGGGCGTCACAGGTTCAAATCACACCAATACTCCCATCGCTCGTGGAAGGAAGAGGTCTGATTTCCTTGCGGAAAGAGTGCTCACACGTGTAACGTCGGTGGTGGTCGTTGTTGTTTATGGGAGCTGACACCAGTTCGTTGGACCAATCAATGGACCCTACGCACATGGCCCATGGCAACCAGCGCTGCTGAGCGATATCAAGGGGAGCTGATGTACGTGGAAGTAAGAAGTTACAGGGAGATATAAGGAGATATAGGATGGCAGCAGTCACAGGAGTTATAAGGGCCTGTCGCGTGGAGAAATAAGGAGAAAAAGAGATGTTGATGGGAGGTATAAGGAGTACGGCACGGGAGATATAAGGGATAGGAGAAACGAAAAATACGGGAGGCATAAGGGAGAGGTGATGCATGAACAACAGACGGGAGATATAAGGAAAGGTGTTGTCACACAGCATGAGACAAACTCAGTAAAAGGCGTTCCAGCCTCAATACTAGTAATGTAATCACCACGGGGATGGGGTCCCCCAAATGTAGCCTCACCTGGCAATTGGCCTAGGCTAAAAATCCATGTTACCGATCAAAAAAAAAAACTTGTTCTTGAGCTTGCTGAAAATTTCAGAACAGCGGTAAGTAAAGGTAGTTTCCAGCATGTTTCTTATGTACATTTTAGGAAAGAAGGATATAAATATGACATCTACGTACTTGACAATTCATCCTTTGCATTGGGTGATGTTATATATCATACTAATCTTTCTTTGGGATTGGATTTGAAGACTACTTTTGCTCCTTGCACTTCCTTTTTAGATGCTTTCATGGATAGGCTACAAGGGATTAACAAAGAAGTCACAAAATTCCATGATGTGTATTTTGTTTTGGAAGGCACTTGGAGTTATGTTGTGCGCCATTCTAGGAATGTTGGAAAACATTCTTGGTTGGATATCCATGCCTTGGATTCTCAACAAGAAATGGAGCTGATTGGGGATGGTTGGAGTGAATGTTGGAGGGATGATGATCTAAATTTCAGAATTGATAATGGTAATCCATTTCTTACAGCCATTTTGCAAATCCATTTGTTTATTTACAAATAGATTGGAGAGTGATTTTAAGTAGAGATTGGAGCATTCATAGTAGGGCCACTCTTCAGAGGATTCTTCGGCAAATAATAGATCACTTTTTCATTTTGGAGCTTTCTGTGGGGTTGCAGATCAGTCACTTCACTTTATGGTTTGCTCTAATTCAGGGAAGTTGGTACAATTTATTTTGTCAAGGAAGTAAAGATTTTCGAGATTGCTTGGAGGTGTTTTCTAGCCACTCCCAAGTTATTTTTGAGTGTTGCAATGCTCAACTTTCATGCTTATACTTGGAGAATTCATTTGTACTGTTGCTGTCCTCTATGTAGAGTACTTAAATCAGATTGTACTTCCTTGCTTTTAGTCATGTACAACAGTAGTTATTATTTATTTCAGATCTTCCAAACTCATGGAGTTCACCCTATGAAGATTTGTGCTGTAAGCTTTTACATTTTACCTTTGGAGTTGGTCTAGGACAGCAAACTTCTTTATGCTACGGTTCATCTTTCAGAGGGCTTTGGAGTTGTAATAATGAATATTAGCACCAATGTCCACTCTCCGATCACATTACATATGAGTTCAAATTTTGATTTGCAGATGAGTTAGACAGTTTCTTTAGTCCAGCTGATGAGTAGTTCTTGGTTGAGGATTGATGGTAGAGGAGATTTGATCATCGGAGATGGGTTTTCAGTTACTCCCATATTCATGAGTTCTATGTATCCCATGAGATTTCAGATTGTTTACTGTTGTCCTAGCTTTTTCATATTGTTTATGTTGACCTTGATCTCGGGGTTGCAGATTTCAGTGCAGCCAATTGTGGGAGATCCTCTAGATATAGTTCAGTTATTCTCCACTTCCACTTGGGAGAGTTTGGGTCATTGCAGTCACTTCATGATGTTAGTATGCATGCTTCCAGATGATAATTGGTTGATTGCAGTAAGTTGGGTTTGTTGGTGTACTCAAGCTTCCTACCTTGACACATGGAGGTTATGTATCAGTGATATGATTCCAATTGTTGATCACATATGCATTACTTGGTTAGCTGATTTCAGGGTTAGTTATATAGACATCTTTACTAGTCCCTTGTTCGTCATAGATCCCTTTCTTGTTTGGGACTACAAGAGCATGTTAGTTATTGAGATTGCAATTATGGATCTTACTAGGATGCCACGACAGGAAATCTTTCATGCTGTGATCAGAGTGGTGCAATATCAGCATGGCAGTTCCTTTATGAGATTGATATGGAACCCTGGGATCAGTTGGGTTTGCAGTTTAGTAGTAGAGGATGAGGGAGCAAATGTTGGCTTACTGGAGTTTACTCCTACAATTTTCCGGTTTAGTTCCTTTGGAGAGCAATTTCTTGAGGAGTCGATAGAGTTGGTGCAGCATTTGATTGCTCTTCTTTCAAGAGGGTTTCAAGAGATCACTTGTTCGGGTACCTTGTAGGACAGTGTTTCAAAAGATGGTACTATAGATCTCCTTGGTTGACTTCAAACCCTGGGATCATTCTTGGCTACATTCTTGATCAATTTGATGATTTTGGAGTTGCTCTGACATTGATTGAGGACAAGCAATATTTGGGAAGGGCAAACTATAATGTCCCCGTTTTTTGGATCTCTTGTAGTGCAGTTGTTGTTGGTTTTATGGGTTGGTGTCAACAGAATCAAAGGGGTATTTTGATGTCACCAGTTTGTTCAGATGGGTATAATGAGCGTAATGCCCTTTTATGGAGCCTTTTCGAACACTTTCTCCTATACTTACTATTTTTAGTA
Source organism: Thuja plicata (assembly GCA_018584345.1). Lineage (NCBI taxonomy): Eukaryota > Viridiplantae > Streptophyta > Pinopsida > Cupressales > Cupressaceae > Thuja > Thuja plicata. The sequence continues at coordinate 1,058,372 of MU223271.1, forward strand.
GATCAGTGATGAGCACCAACAAAGTTCGTTGACATTTTCAGTAATGTCGGTGGAGTTGGCTTCGATGTTCATCCTGAGGTTTGATATAGCCCAGAGCTATTAAATTAAATAGCGATAAGTTATTGTTTGTAAAGTTAAATTAAATAATTAACTTTATCGTTATTTTAATTTATTTTATAAGGGTCTATGGGAAAGGCCAAATATTTAAAATAAAATGTTAAGTTCAAAGTGGTCTTTTAATTAAAATTGATATGGGGGAAATATAAAATATAAGCATTCACAAAAAAATAGCGAAAAAGCATTTGCGAAAAATAAGTGAAAAAAGCATTCTCGAAAAAATAGGGAAAAAACAAAAAGATGTTTTTTCGGTAAAAAAAAAAAGCAGCTAAAAGCTACAAAAGGTTTGGGGGCTCTCATTTTGGGGGTTGTTGATGAATTGGATATTGTTTATGTTTCTCATTCTGAAGGAGTTGACTCTTCTTTGTGAGGACGGAAACCCTTGTAGGCAAGATTCTCCACATTGTTGAAAGACACATTTGGAGGATAACGTGGTGATTTCACACAAAGATCACAGTTGAGCTTCAGTGGTGTTGATATCTTCAGTTCTCTGAGCAATAAAGTTTTACAGACCAATTGTGAGGGCTGACTGAGGAGATTTTGCAGATTTCATTCCATATTTGTGGGTCTGATCATTGTTGACCACTCTCTCTAAGGCTGACCGTTCATCTTCAAGAAGATTGCAGAGGTTTATAACTAGTTTGTGGCACCATTACTCATTCATACTTCAAGTCGTCCATTTTGGAGTTCTTCTTGGTGTAGGTGGTTAGGGTTTTGAAACCCTCATTTGCTAGTATTGCAGTTGCATGTATGTTAATTTCATTTTTCAGCAACTGGGTATATTAGATATAAGGTTGTAATTGGTTTTCACCATTTGGGTATTTCAAGTTTGATCCCTACATTGTATTTACAAGTTCATTGCATATTATAAATTTTCTCAGAGTGGTGACGGTGACAAACCCCCGCTCAATTAGATAGTTGCATGCTCATTCTCTATTTCATGTTATTGTACTGAATGAGTTAGAGCGGACATTCCCCACTCATAAAGTTGTTTATCTTTAAGAGCATTGCATTTGTGGGTTTCATATTATTGCATTGATTGAGTTGGATTGGATATCCCCCACTCAACCTGTTTGTCATCTTTTAAAGTATTTGCATATGTGAGTTTAATCAGCATGCATGCAATCTGAAGCTAACAATCAGCAATAGATATATCTTGTTTCATTTATTTAAAACATAAAAATCAGGGGTGGTCATTACAATGTTTTAGCTATACGTTGGAATTGGTATAGTTTTGTGCTTAATTTTTTTAGTGTTTGGCCAAAGTTTGCAAATTGGCATCTACAGCTACATTCTAGCATTTGCATTAATCAATGTCTCCGCCTATAGAGTGGCGTCTCTAGGCCACTGGTCTGGAACTATTCAGTCTCAAATAGGTTATTACTATCGACTGACGCCTGCGTCTACAGACTAGCGTCTGGGTTTTTGGCGTCTCTGCCCCTTTGGACTGAGACGGGCTATAGTGTTTGGGCAATTATTGTGGATCGATGTCTACACCTACAGAATGTCATCTGGCTTGATCGGCGCCTCCGACTGCCTATTGGCTCCTCCACCCAATTTTGTTTATGAGCTTGATTTCTTCAGCAGTTTGGTTTGTAATTGCTTCATGATGCTTTCTAGTTGGGGTTTATGTCTTGGTTAATATACGAATGAACTTGTATGCTTAAATACGGTAGGAACATTTCAATTGGTGCTTAAAAAAGAATCGCATGGATACATGGATTCAAAGGTCTCCTCTACATGTAGTCGTGCATCTTGGACTAGCTTAGTTTAGTAGAGAGCTCGTCGGTCCTAGCCCGAGCTTGTGTGGCAATTTGAGGAACATGTATATTATGTTCTGGTTGTGTAGTTGGGTGTCTTGGAACCCTTAGAAATGTGTCGAGACTTCCACTTGTGCACAATCGTGGGACGATCACCATGATAAGCTTATGTTGGTTGCAATGTAACCATATGCTATGCACATGTTTATGTTATTGTTTCAAAAAAAAAATCGTGCATATTTTACCCTTAGTTCCGAGGGTTCCTTGGTGGAGCATTGCATTGTTGTTAAGTTGATGTCCCTTCAATTGAGTTGCAAAAACGCTTTTTGTGCCTTGTGAATGAAAACCTTCAACTTGCATCTATGTTCTTTCCTTTTGCAGGAATAAAGATGACACTTTGTCAAAGAAATGTCTGAGATTCTAGAACCAAGTACAATGATTTAACAAAAGCTCCATATGATGCTAGTAACCTTCTTAGTACTATGCTAACTATATCTTCATCGTCCATCTCTTTCTTCATAGGCACTAACTGATCATGCACATCCTTTTTTTTGGTCAGTAAACGGTTTTGACTGAAGGTATGAGCCAATGAAGCCACAAACCCGCGAGCATGGAAGCCTAGTAGGGACCCCAAGCTTGTAGGAGTGAAAGACCCGCGTGGGTCCAACACAAAGTCCACGAGCAGCACCTGCCAAGGAGAATCTGGATCCACGAGCAACACACAGCCTACGAAGGTCTAGCATAGGGTCCGCGAGCACTCCAGCCTAGCGAGGGTTTGGCCCAGTCATTCCTTTAAGCTCCTCTGCAACACCTTCCTCCACACCTCTCCACACCTCCCTACACGATGACCACCTCCAAACTCCACAATCACTAGCACAATCACCAATGCTATCCCCGCCAATTAATCTCCTACATGTCCACCAAGGTGGACCCAAACCAGTATTAACACTTGTTATGGGCCAGACAGGGATCTGAACCTTGGTTGCGCCATTAACAGTGCAACCAATTTACCACTACATCACAAGGTGATCCCCAAATCATGCACATCCTTAAGACGCATGATATAGTCTGAAACTGAACCTCCTTCCTGCAACTGAGAGGAGTATATTTGATACTTCAAAAACAATTATATGCTTGCTTCCGAAGCCTGGTACTTATCGCACAACTTGGTCCACAAATCGGCAACAGATTTTTCATTGTGAACTTCAGGAATCAAGTCATCTCCAACAAACAACTCCACTATCAACAAGGCTACATTATGATGTTTGTCATAATCTTCAGCATTGGTTTCTAGTCTCTTCTCTTTTTTCAGCAGAATTTTTGCAAAATTCTTGTACTCACAAATCATCAACATCTTATGACTCCAAACGCTGTAGTTGGTGTGAGTCATTTTTTGCGACTCAAGTAATCGCAAAGTTTGAATGTTTGCTGCCATTGTTTTAACTAGAAATAGATGCTTAATTGTCCTATTTCTTGTCACTTTGATCAGCAATATGCCACAGAGGAGAGGATACTTTAGGAATAAAATTGATATCTTATCTGAGTTGACATGTTCTTACAATATTTCATTTTGAAGCTTGCCTAAGCTAGGTTTAAAATAGATTAATGACATAACATTTTGACATGATCTTATGGCAAACATAATTACATGAAAACATAGTCTGTTGCTATTGAGTTTTCTTATAATTCAGAGGTCTCCTTTGTTATCATCTATACAAGTCTAAGTGAATCAACAAAATCTTACCTCTGCGACACAACAACCTGCAACAAGCTTTCAATGACTTGCACAGGTATTTGAGGCTTGAAAAAATAGATTTTGGCATAGCCTTAAACAACTTTGATGCCCGGCACCAATGGACAAGAAGTGATTACAGCAATGCAGGCTCCAATTGGCTACTGCACGCCAACGACCTTGTTCGAATGCAGGGTAGATTGTTGTCTAGCTCGGCGTCATCAACAGAAGGAGCTCATAAAAGATTAAAAACTCTACATGACTGGAGACACGTTTAAAGAAGAAGAACCAACTCTTAAATTTTTACAGCTACACAGGAAGTGGAAATACAACAGAGAAAGTTTCCCACAGATTTCAATACATTCTACCTTTGGTTCCTTCTTTAAACAAGGATGAGATAACGAATAAATATCAGTGATAAGCCTACATTTTGAATGCAGATCGCCTTTCACAAATGATTTCAATACAGAATATGTGGCATCTCAATAAAAACGTTTTCACAGAATACCGGATACCCTTACAAATGCTTCAATAAACTGCCTCCTCAACACAAAGGAATGTGATCCCATTAAAGGATGCCGCGACACTTGCTCTGTTCTAACAGATCTGTGCGCTATGATAATGAATTCACAGCAGATTATATCATACATCGATCTCCATTCCTTCCTGAGAAACAAAATAAAACCCTCGCTCGCATGAAGACACCAAAACTTGAAAGAAGCATCTTGACTTCTTCAGGAGGCACTCAGAGATGCAGGGAAGCTACAACGGCCTTCGACTTGCCACTTGCTTCTTATCTTGAGTCTCTTTCACATCTATACAATAAAGTTAAAATTAAAAGCTTTGTATGCATTGTGCAATGATTGCACATCAAGCCTTCCAGTTCATATCCACGTTTGGCTTTGTATCTCTTATACCAATCTCCACATTCTGTCAATCTGGACTAGCTACAATTTGTTGTGAACTCTCTTAACCTGCACTTTCTTTCTCTCTGTGATAATCCCAACAAAAGAATCGAAGAATATCAATGCCTTATCAAATTTTCTTGTAAGCTTTGATATTATGAAAAGATATCTAAATTATCAGAGAGTATGGCTCTGATACCATATAGAATTCGGAGAACAATAATAATCATATATTTTGTTATATCACACACTAATAGTCCATTACATATAAAAGATTTTCATTTCCTATATTCTAGGAAACCTCTCATAACAACTTTCTTTTCATAGAGGAGTTGTTCTAACAAAATATTAACCTACATATTATTCTAACAAACCAAGTGACTATATGATGTTTCCCACTTTGCCCTCAAGGTGATGCACAGTTCCGCCACTACTTTGTGCATGTTACAGACGGATGCTTCCACTAAGGATGATGAAGATACTGACCGCAAGGAACTGTTTAAGTTCCTCACAGAAGACTGGGCCACTATGATGCTGTCGAAGGAATGCAGGAAGAAGAAAGATTAGGGAGGTGCTCCCTGTTTATGTTTTGCACTATAGATAGGAGTGGCCTCACTGGCCTTGTTTTATTTTGTTTGTACTTTTATGATGCTACTCTGGTTTATGTTTTTATCTCAGACTGGTATGGCCCTCGGTGGTCTGTGGTGACTTTTATTACTGTTATGTTTATTTTGATGAACACTAGCAGTAATCTGGTTATTCTGATGTTAGTTTTTGTCATAGATTTTATAGCTATGTTCAAAACTAAATGTAGGTTTGTTAGTCTTCAGGCGAATGTTGGTATAATGGGTCCCACTGCTCGTAGCTGCCTGATGTTTTTGATATGGAAAACTTAGGGTGTCTGGTTTGATGTAGTTCTCTGTGCTGCTAATATGCTGTTGATGTAAGTCTGTTGTTTGTCATCCTTTGGGCTTGTCTGTAAAGGGACAGCACCCTAGTTTTGCTGCTTTTTAATATCAAAAACAAAACAAGTGACTAATAATAAGTTTTTTCTCAACTTAATATTATGACACTTATTTATACTATTAATTTAAATGCCCACATAAACACAAATATCAACATGTGAGCATAGTCATTACTAGACAAAACCATCTACCGATTATGCTATTTCTTTGACTTGTCGTTATTATTGCACCACAGAAATTAGCGATGTTCTTGACTTGCTGTCATTTCTACTTACAATGGATATTGTTGTCACTATGAATTGCATTGTTACATATCAGTTGTTAATAAATAATAATGCCTTTCAGTGAGATTGCTGTTATCATTATTGTCTTTTTAAATAACGATCCTTATGTGATTAGTAATCTTCTCATGATCACTGATCAGAAACAGTCTGTCATTAGCGCAATCTGTATCATTCTTGATTATTACAGTATTTGGTAGCATCGATGTTAGTTATCCAATTAATTAATGTGTGTCACTACTGCTGTCATAACATTATAGGAAATACTGTTGATCATAATGATCAAGATAAAACATTGTTGTTAAGACAGCACATTGCAGTCCTGAAATGCCAGGCATGTTGTTGCCACTGCTGTAAACTTACGAGTTATTTGAAGAGGTTAGGGAGACTGCTGCTGTCAATTTTAACATTGTAGTTACCATTCTGTGTATAGATATAGTCTCTTAGACTTGATAGTTAAGAAAAATGGTAGGCTTAACAGATCTTATTTACCTTAGTTGTGTTTTATTACATGAAGGGTTCATTGTCATTCTGGCAGAGTTTTTATTTACATTGATAAAGATTTGTATTAGCTGTAATCAGTGATCTCAAAATTAAAGAGAAAAGTTCTTATTTCAAATTAATTACGTACATTTGTTTACTTTCACTCTCTCACTCTCTATGCAATTAGGATGGCTTTAATGTAAGAAAACATCAATTATCTCTCCTTTTTATTTGAATTTTTCAGCATTTTAGGGGTTATTGATATGTTCCTGGTTTCTTTCCCAATAATATCCCAAGAAATTAAAAATATCTTTCTCTTTGTCATGGTGAGAAATTCCTGAGAAAGATATATGGTTAACAAACGTTAAAAATAGCTTCGGGATTGGACAGGAAATATTGTTGCCATGGGAGCGAAAAAGATAGAAGATGGGACTAATAATGTGGCCGAGGCAATGGTGGCTCTTCAAGTGGTTATATTTGGCAAACGATTGGGTCTTCCGAAAATCCATTGGAGGGGGATTCTCTAATCACCGTTAAGGCAATAATTACTGGTGATGTTCAAGCGTGGCATTTGCAAAAGTATATTGTTGCAATCAGAAATGAATTGGCCACCTTTGATAGCTACCAAATCAATCATGCTCGGCATTCGGGTAACAAGGTGGTGGATGTTCTATCCAAATGACCGTTACCTTTTAATGATGTTGGGGAAATACGAATTGAGGATTTTCGTACCCTCACATTCGATGACTGACATCATATGTCTGCAGTCGAATGAATGTTGCATTTATGAAACAGCAAGGGGATATGTGCGATGGGACGTGGGTCTCAAGGTGATGATAAATGGCAGTGTGAGAAGTTTCTTTCTGCAGAGTGATGCGAAGGTGATTGGGTAGTGAAGAGGCGATGGAGGCGAATTTCACCTTGGTGACTTCGCAACAGCAGGCGACCTTTTTTGGGCTGGTTTTCACGAAACATCTGAAGGGCCTCTTCAAATTTGAGGACATGGAATTTGTGCAGATCATGAAAGGGTTGTTGGGTGATGTCTTTCTTCAGGCAAAGTACCACTACAGTCGAACATGGATATAGTTTCGCTGGTTTTAACCTGGGGTCTGGTGTTGGGGAAGGATGTGAGCATCATCAAATGGGTGATGAGGGCAATTGTGGAGGAGGTGTGATTGTTTGGGTTGGACTCTGTTTTAGGAAAGGACGGTCCCAGGAGCTGATTTTAATGTACGCGAGGGCATTGAAAACCCAAGTGCACAGGAGGTGCAAGAATTGATCCCCATTCTACGTTGGCCTACTGGTTTTAACAGAGATGAGTGGAGAGACGAGGCATTGCTTGGGTGGGAATCGTTGAAGTTTTTCATTCAACAGAGGGAGGCCGTAATGGGTCAGGCTTTAGCAGTGGTGGAGACAAGGAAAAAGGGAAGCGGAAGTGCTGTGCAAGAGGAAACAAGGTGGCAGTGCCAAAGAATTTGTGCGCAGAGCTGGGTGCCACGGACACGAACTGAATTACTATGTTTTCTTTCCTCTGGTTTGGTTCTCTCATCATATGACATTTTTGTATGTAGTGGGTTGTAAATGATGTATCTATGTATTCGGTGGGTGGGGATTTTTTGTCTTTGTAGTTTTGTTCCCAGATGTAGTATCCAAATGGGAGTCTGGGTAGATTTTGTTTCTGTGTAGATGGCTGTTTCATTGCAGTAAAGTGTATGTGTTTTGCTTGGCCGAGTATGACCTGTTTAAAGGATCATAGCGGGGTGTTTTTTGGAGGCAGGGGGACTGGTTTTTTGCCTCTCGTACCAGACAAGTTAGATGATGTAATTGCGACGTAAATTTCATATTTAAATATTAATAAAATATATCATTATTACTGACCAAAAAAAACATTAAAAATACAATCTATGAACTGAAATATATCATTCTGCGGGACACCAGTTTGAATGGGTTTGGGCTAGCTTTGATATTGACTTTTGACACACAAAGCAATCAATCACAAACAAAGAAGCAAGGGGCAATGAATGAACAAAAACATTGAATTCTACTTACTAAAAAATATTGATTCTGCCACATAAAGCTACATCAGAAGGAGAGAACCAAACGATCCAACTAATGAACAAAAACATTGAAAGCGTATGTAATAAATATCAAATTTTTGTTTACGCATAGGTCTCAGGCTTGTCTGTAATTAAAAGAAGAGACTACCAGTTCATAAGGATTTGGACTAGTTTTGATATTGGCTCTGCCACATAAAGCTAGATCACAAAAGGACATAAGGTAAACAAGTACGAACAAAATATCGGAGTACAAACCGTTGTGGAAAAAAAAATAGATTAAGGGTCTAAGCTTGGTGTTTTGTATCAGTGAAGCAATTTTATTAGTTTCATGATTGTGGAGTGCTTGTGTATAATAAACTTATTGATCAAGATATAATTTAACAATTAGTATCAGGGACCTTCAAGTATGGTAATATAATCATCAATGCTTTTAAGCTCCGACAGTGGATGGTGTTTAAAAAAAACAGCTTTCAGGAAAATCCATGTAGACAGTGAAGAAATTTGACCAGTTTGAATCCCTTTTAAAACCCATCATCGGGATTAAATAATAAATAATAGAATGCATTGAAGTCCTTATAAAATTCATCTTCCAGATAAATTGATTATAGTTTGACAACTGCTGATAAAGAAGTTGGCATACATTGGGGCATTTTCCAGAGAAACTCAAATTCCAAAGCTTGTTGGTGACATTGGGAACCGAGGCTACAGCTCATCTTCTGAATAAATGTGTTCCAGCCCTATTTTGAAGGAAAAGGAAACAATTACCAATTATCAAATTTAAAAAAATACCTGATATTCCCATTCGGCAGCGATAGCATGAGCCAAGCCCAATGTGGGCAACTTGAGAGGCCTCTTAGAGGGCGTTCTGAGTGTTCGATAATCCAGCATTACATTCCATCCAATTCCATCTTCTGCTTCCCTTACCGTGGCTTTTTTGTAAAACCTCTTGCCTATGATGGATCCACTAGCTGAAGTGACGGGCACGGTAGCAAATGATTCGCCAAGTGCAGAGGGTGGGGTGTATATAATGTCCGAATTATTGTTATTGTCTTCTCTCGATTCTTCTGCTGCCACTGTGCTGTAATTACGAGATTTTAGAAGCCACTGAAATCTTGATGATAACGGATATGCGAATACATTTGAGATGTTTTGTGGAGTCGTTTGCATCCTTCTCATGAGTATTTTTGCATACGAAGCAGCCATTTTTGGGACTTTAACAGCCAAATGAATCACGCAGGAAAACCCCCCAAGCAGAGTTTTTTTAAATCGTCAACCTGTTTTGGATTGTTGTATGAATGAAATAAAAGATTGTTGTTTTGAAATTAGAAATAGGTTTATGTTTATTAGAACCAAAATTTATCAATTAAGATGTTGTAATGAAGTAATGAATGAATGTTTTTAATGACGTTCATTAGATCACCGGTCTAAGGGACCAAAGTGCAAGTTAGGCATCTTGCTGAGACTTCTCCAAGTTGTTCCTTTTGTTGTGGGTCTCGGTTAAGAAGTTTGTCATCTTGTGTAATCTTGCCACTTCGAAAAGTTCTTTCATGTTGTTCACGTGTAGGCAATCTTTGTACTTGCTGAGAATATCCTCATAAGCCCTACATTTCTTAATGAAATGTCATTATGTTTCCACCGCTCCTTTGCTTCATAAAGCACAAATTATCTCTTCCCACTTTTCTTTCGGGACCCTCCATCTACCAGTTTCACATCGTAAATGGTGGGAGCTAGTCCTTAACTAGGCAATTAGAATTTTGGCATTTCCTTTAATTGTGGACCCTAAATAGGCTTTATCCCCATGATCCCAAGTGTGATTAAATTCTTTGACATAGTAGGCCTTTTTTCTTTCTATCAAATTTGTCCACATGGCAGTTCTGAATTTTTCTAACACCCATTTCTTTATTTCTAGATTAGTGTTTGGACACTCCTGGAGGGTAATGTTCCATTTGTTCAACCATTTGTTGTTCTGTTCCTTCCACGTTCTTTTCCTACGTGCTAACTCCTCTTCAACCACCAATTTAGGCCAGCAATGTTTATCCATACTTCCCACTTTTTTCAGATAACCTAGCAACCGGATAATTGTTGAGGCCTCAATTGGGAACATACCCGCCTCCGCCAAAAGGATCTCGTAAGGGACCGTTGCCTTGACCTTGAGGTTAGTAGTAATGAGATGCTTCTGGATTCTTTCTATTTGTCTCCATTTATGATTAAATATCATAGTGGAATTGTTAATTCAGGAGAGATACTAGAGAATTTTTACTGATTTCATGTAGAGTGTTCCCATGCAAGTTTTCAATCATAAGAAAAGGATAGATTGGAATCTTTCCCTATTTTAGTGGAGCGGCTATAATTTAGGAATCAAAATTAAGCATTGAAAAAATATGGGGGGCTGGAAATAAGCAGCGACTGCTTATTGGAAAAATGCTATGTGGCTTCACAAAATTCTTTCCCTCCTTTTTTTATTGCCTTTTTTTAATGAATTTTCTGTGCAAAAACATATTGTTACTAATTTTATTCTAAATAATAATTAAAGATGAAATAAGCAGTGAAATTTCATAGGCATGGGGCCACCAGCTCCACAAATTGCTGCTAAAAAAATTGAGCAGCAGCTGCATGGGGACCTGCTCTTTGTGTGGGAGCTTTGCTCCCGTAAATTGTATTTTTTTGCCGAAAAGTTGTCAGTCCTCTCATTTTTTTTAAGTTTCCGAGAAGACACTGAAACCCTATTTTTTAAGTTTTTCCAATAATGAATCTTGTTTATTTTTTCATGATTTTCTATTTCCCAGTTTCTAATTCTCAGAGTTGTCCTCTATGTTTCTAATTTTGATTGCAATCTCTATTTTTTACCTCCTAATTTGATGGATTTTGTTTGGGCTTCATTTATAAAAACAAATTATTTTTAAGTTTCATGGATTTGTATTAAGGGAAGAGTTGAGTTGATTGACATGAATTTTCCTTTGTTACATATATTTTCTTCAATGCCTCTCATTTTTCATAAACTGGGTTTGATTTTTTGATATGGATCATTTGTGGTGGAATGGATTTTGGTAGTGGATATATATTTGGCAGAATTTTTGAATGAACACTATTAGTTGAAGCTTCCATTAAGGGATAGAAGTGAAATGATTTTATTAAGGTACATGAGCTGATGTAAATCTCCTAAGTTCTTAAAAAGTGAATTATAAACAACAAGGTTACATTAGTTGTTTGATTGCACAGTAACAAGCTAAATAATCAGTAGCAAGATTACCCTTTGGACACTAAATATTTTATTGCTAACATTGAATAGAAATTTATACTCTTTTTGCCAATGTTTTCTGTTCAAAGACTGCATATATAGAATCAAGTCTTTCTCTCTCTTCCATAGTACAAAGCATATAACCAACTCTTAAGACAATGAACTTTGGGATCTTATGCTTCTTAATATCTTTGGGAACTTTTGTCAAAAATTGCTCTTATAATTAATGCTCCTTTTAAAGCATTTTTCATTTAAAATTGCAATTCTAAAATTCTAAAATTATGATTAGATATTTTTAATTAAAAAATTATATTAATAATATAGTTAATTTCAATTAGTATAATAAAAAAATAAAAATGTCAAATTGCTAAAAAAAATTAAAAAAAGTTATAGATGAAAATAGAAATTTTCAATTGCTATCTAGATTTTGGCTTTAAATTTAATCTTAAATTAATTGATAGAAAAATTAAAAAGGTTCTATATACATTTAGATTTGAGTTTTAGATTTATTCTCAAATTAATAAAAAACTAGAAATTATTTTAATTTTAAACTATGAAATAATTCCTATGCTAAATGAAAAATAGAATAAAATAGAAAATGTTGCCTATATATCTAGAAAAGAAATTAAAAAGATTCTTTATATATTTAGATTTATTCTATAATTATTTGTTCATCTATTTAAAATTTTGAAAAATAAAGTTTATTTTAATTTTAAAATTTAATCATTTTTTTATGCACAGTTGAATTTTGATAGCAATATAAAAATTTCCTTTTATAATGGCTCTTTATTTGGTAAAATCAAATCTCCTATCAGCTCACCATTGCATGCACAAAAACATGTGACTACTAGTTATTACGTGTAGAGATAGGCTATGGTCGAATGGAGCAAAAGCTATTCAGACGGAAAAAAAAATGTCATGTGCTATATATGAATGGAGCAAAATCTATTCGGACGAAAAAAAAATGTCATGTGCTATATATATATATATATATATATACTACCATGACATGGCGCGAAAAGACAGGTACATCTAGACAAACAGAGAGACGAAATTGGATAGCTGAACGGTAGACGGTAGATGGTCGCATGGGATTGGACCATAGACCGCACAGTTAGGGAGATTTTGGCCAACAGGAAATCAATTGAAAAGCAGTGGAAATAAAATTTCAAAAGCGGTGGAAATAATTATGAAACGCTACAACTAGCCATTCATTATGTACTATTGAGGGACATGGGGAAACATGCAGCCAGCTGCGAGAAATGAACAACACCAGCTGCACCTTTTACTGAGCAGGTATGTAAATTCGGTGATTTTGTTGCAGACGATATGGAATGTTAGGATTATATTGAAAGAGTCATTTTTTTCTGTTAATGTTGTGTGTTGCCCTCTTTCTAACTCAAATATGTGTTCTAGGGGAGTTTGGAGGGATAGTGGCAACTGGTTTCGATGGGTCATTGTGTGGTAAATGGGGGATGAAGAAAACCAGGTAATCTATATGCGCTCACTAATGTTTGTAAGTTTACCATAATGTTAAAACTGTGAATTAAGAGGATGTTCAAAAAGGGTTTTGAGAGAAGGGGTTTATAGTTGTCAAGCTCTATTTGAAGGGTTACAAATTTTGAAGTTTCTTAAAACGAAGGTTTCAATTTTATATATGGTTTGAAGCTCTAACATTTCACTGTGAACAAATGTTTCATAAATAGTGTATTATTGTGTAGTGTTGTGTTTGCCTTTTGTCCATGAACCATGTCATTTTTTGCATCAGGGTAGACATCTCCTTTAAAAAGAAGGTACTTTTAGTTGTTGAGATCTATTTCGAGGGTTTCAAACTCTAAAGTTTCTTAAAACCAAGGTATCAGTTTTATCTAGCATTTGAAACTCTAACATTTCATTGTCAACGAATGTTTCATAAACAATGTGTGGTGTTGTGTTTGTCGTTATGCTTTTGTTTTTTGTTTTGTCACTATCAGATGTCATGTTTTTCTCTCAGTTGTTTTGTTACGTTGCATTTTCCCATCCCACAAAATAAATAAATAAAAGCTTGCAAAAATCTAAAGTTTGTTAGGGATTTGATGTTTCGCGATATGACAATGTCATTTGGGTAGTTGCACTCATTGGTTTTCCATTTTGTTCAGTTTAGTAAAGCATTCTGTAATTTTTTGTAGATGAGTCCTATGTTAATATTATTTGATGGTCTTGGTTTTATCTTACGTTGTAATTTCATTTCTGTGGTTGTAGTAATTGTGTGGTTTTCAATCTTACAGTGGGTGGTTGTACTCGTTGGTTTTCCATTTTGTTCGGTTTAGGGAAGCATTCTGTAATTTTTTGCAGATAAGTCGTGTGTTAATATTATTTTTTGGTTTTGGTTCTATCTTTTGTTGTAATTTCATTTTTCGTAGTTTTAGTAATTTTGTGGTTGTACTTTGTTTCTGCAGTTTCTAGTTATTTCTTGGAAGGCTTGTGTTTTGTTGTTAGTATGTTTTGTATCGTGTTCTAACTTTCATGAGGACATGTGCAAACATTAATGTGGATGTTTGAGCATCACAAATAGTAAACCTTGCGTGTATGGTCGTGATTGTGTAGAAGGAATTGTCGGGTTTACTATATTGGTCGATTCTCCGGATCAATGAATTTGATGCCCAAAAACTATTGTATCAGAATCCCTATTGGGCGAGGGGAACAACCTATAAACTTTAGTCTATCTCAAGATTCTATCATGGTTTGGTTTAAAAACACACATTGCCTAAATGTTCAAGATTTTATTGTTGAAGTCATCGGGAACGAGCTTCTTTCTACGGAGAGGCGATGCATATATCCATCGCAACTTGTATCTATCTTTCTATCATAGTGCATGGACTTGTTGCGGTCCAATCATGACCTAAGACAAATTGCAAAGGCTTATGTTGACAAATGATTCCTTCGAGGGAATACTTTGGAGGAGGTCATCAAGTCATACGACCTATATAGCGGCGAGGCATGTGTGGCATGAATCGTCCCTCAGTCAATGTTGAAGGAAAGCCAAGAGATGAGAATCACATAGAAAACATTTGTCGAAGATATAGAATATAATGAGGAGGATAGAATCGGCATTGTGTTTGATATGCATGGGTCGAGAGTGCCACCACACTTTCATGATGCTTTAGAAAATATTTCAACTACAATTGCATTGTTGTTGTGGCATTTGAGTCATCTCACCCCTCGGGTGTAGAATGCACACTTGGCATACACAGGAGGGAAGATCCATAGATGGGCAACTTAGCATGGGCACTAATGAATTTTGGTGATATGTGTTTTTTCAGAATTGTTGACAGTTTTTGGACCTGTATGCTTCGGTGGAGGGTCATTTTTGTAGAATTTATTGGCAATCATGGTTTGTGTATAGCCACAATATTACAAGGATTTTTTAGTGGCTTCTACAGTCTGATGAGTGTTTACATGAACTTCTCTATGAATCTGAATCTTTAGTAGGCATTACGCCATTGGTATTGATTTTTTTAAAATTCATATGATGTAGCTATGTAGCTGACAATCAGCACTTCCATCTACTTTGATTTTTATTGCTTACCAGGAATTGAGTTGTTGTCATTGAAAATGGTTTTGGAATTGCAATGTCCCCGTTTCTTGGAAATTTCTAATTTTTGCCCTAAAACACTGGTTCCAACTTAGATTCATAAGAGCATTATATCATAAATCTAAATTTACCTACAAAGATGAAATTTGTTATGATATTGGACTTGACAACCCTAAGAAAATTTTCAAAAAGAAATCAAATCTTCATTGTGTTTTATGTCATAACTGGTTTCAGGATTCTATGTAGTGTTGATGCAAGGTCTATTTTTTAGGGGATTTCCCTCGGTTGTACCTACCGATGGATAAGAATGTTGTTGCCTGCTATGTATTTTGATTGGTGATTTTGACGAGTATGGTTTATTAATAATATTAACGATTAGTTTATATTGTTTATTTTGATTTAACTTGTATTGTGTTATATCTTAATTTTATTTTTATTTATTAGTAAATCCCATCTCAACCAGGGTCAGAAGATTACTTATTGTTCTTGTTTACCAAAGTGCAACGTGATGTTCAATGCATATTACACTCTTAGTTTCTATTTATTTTAGTTGCAGACTTCTACCATATGTCTTAGCATGATGTCATGTCATGGCACACTTTAACGTGAGTGGCGCGCTCACCTTCATCCTTGTACCATGTCATTCGCATCCCAAGTGTTTTATAGTTGTGGATAGCCTCCCTAGGTCTTGTCTAGAAGCAATCCTTAAATGGTGATTGTCGTTGAAACAATATACACACTTACATAGATGTATATTGTCTATATATGTATGCGTGTGTATGTACACACACGCGCGCACACACACACACACACACACATATATATACATACATATATATACATACATATATACACCTATACATATATGTGTGTGTGTGCACACACACATATATACATAC